>WOUI01000225.1:0-55852 GCA_012184565.1 Aspergillus floridensis | reverse complement strand
GGGAGATGGTCACTTCTACGCTGTGTTTTTTTTTTGTGGGGGGGGGGGGGGGGGGGGGGGGGGGGGGGGAGGGGGGGGGGGGGGGGGGGGGGGGGGGGGTAGGGTAACTTGCATGCATACCAAATGTGGGCTGATACATTCCTTGGGGGTGGAGAGAGGGTCCGGGATGGATGGGGATTTCGGGAGAAAATAATTATATGTGGCGTTTCATCTTTCGGTGTTTGAGCTTAGAGGTTTGCTCTTGATTCTGAAGATGGTGTACCATCTACTTCGTGGGGCATGGGCGAGAAGGGACTGGTGTATTCGAGGGCGTGTTCACGGTAATGTGGTTTTGTGGACTTGGTGGACTATACTGAATCCATGAAGCTGCCGGCACTCACCAGCCGTCTTGATCTTATATTTATATACAGGTACAGGATTTGGATTTAGGGCAAATAATCCAGTTGGTACAGCTTTTAGGAACCGTTGAAAATCTAGAACCTCCCGGTGCGCCTTGTCCGCGATAGATACTCCCGAATGGAATGAAGAAGATTATATCTCAGGGAAAAAATTGAATAACCGCACAGAAAAGCAGATCATTGGTCATCGCTGCTCTGATCGTCCGTGCCACTCGTCATGACCGTATCCTCCGCATCCATCTTTCTCAGCACGGCGTCGCCCTTCTTCCCCTTCTTCTCCGCGGCGAACCACGCCTCCCGGCGCCGGGTCTCGCGCTCCTCCTTCCGCGCCTGGCGGAGGATCTTCTCGCGCTGGGCCTGCTCCTGCTTCCCGTGCAGCTCGTTGATGTAGTCGTGCAGGTTGGCGAGGTTGGCGCGTAGCTGCGTCACCTCGTCCGTGGTGGACTGGCGGGCGGTTTCGTTGATCGAGGCCTTTTTCTTTAGGATTGCCAGGTCGCCTTCCAGCTGGGCGATCTGCGCATCCTTGGCGAAGGCTTCTTCGTCGGTGATCCCACTGTTTCCGGCATTGCCGGTGGAGCCCTGGTCGAAAGCGGCCAGTTCGGCGAGACCTTCCTCCAGCATCGATTCGGGGAAGTAGGCGTGCGTGAAGGCTTCGGTGAATTGGTTGGGTTTGGAGGAGGAAGTGGAGAAGCTGGCGGGGAGGAGATGCGTGCTGAAGGTGTAGTCGGCCGGGACGGTTCCCGACGGCTGGGAGGATTCGGACAATGTGTGGTCGTAGCGGGGTTTGACGATGGTGTGAGACATGCGGGTGAGGTCGAGAGACGGGTACGAGAGACCGCTGGGGGGTAGCATGATGAGGTTCGTGATCGGGTGCGTGTAGTCCGCCACGGTCGACGCGTACTTCTTCCGTCCTACGTTCCAGGATAGGACCTTTCCGTTCTGGTGGCCGGAGAGTAGCGTCATTCCATCGTAAGAGAGCGTGAGCGTGTGCGCGGCCCCGCTGTCGGCAGAGGGGGGTGCCCATCGGTCTTCGGCGGATGGTTGAACGGGAGTGGAGTGCAGAGAGGGGTCGTGAAGCGGATGTTGGATGGATTGGTTCTTGTAGAAGTCGACCGACTGGATGCTGCCATCTGCGTAGCCGACGTAGAACGCTCGGTCAACGGGGTCGAGGGTCAGGCATGTTGCATTGGCTGACAGGAGAAATGTGCGCAAAAGACGGCCGGTGCGATAGTCCCATGCAATCGCAGTGCTGTCTTCCGCAATCGAAACGGCAATGTTGTATCTGCCGGCGCTGTGGCCCACGGCGATAGAGGTGATGGCGGCGCGGTGGTTCGAGAAGGTACGGATCGGGGAGTTCGGAGCTTGACGATCACGACCAGACGGAGGCTTGGTGAAAGAGAGGAGGTCGACGAGCGACCAGACGTGGATGCTCGCATCAGATGAGCCGGAGAGAATGAAGTTGGAGGTAGGGTCCACCACCAGGGAGGTTACCGGCCGCAGATGGGATGCGGTGGTTGCTATTTGTCGACCAGTGCATGTCTGATTGACAAGGCGCCCATTAGCAACAAGCTAAGCAAGAAGTCATAAATGAAACTCAAGCACGACTCACCTCCCACAGAATAAGACGGCCACCTTCTGTGCCCAAAACAACGACATCCCCATTCTTACCCCCAGCGAGTGCGATACTACGTATGCGCTCCGGGAAGGGGACTGTGGCCTCCTGGTTGCCCTTCTCCCTGCTATATACGTGGACAATTGCCTTCTCCGACTGTGCAGCAAACACATGCGACGGGCTCACAGCCAGGCAATTGGCCGCCGTCGAGCTCTTCTTGAAGGTGGAGCGCAGATTAAGCGTGGGCTGAAACTCGTGCACGCAGATTCCGACATCTCTCAGACTAGCAGACGCCGGGGTCTTCCCCGACGCCACAGTCGACGCAATAAAACACTCCGAGAGCATAACGTATCGATCCACGCAAGGAACTTGGAGCACGAATGGGAGATCTCAAGTCAAGTCAACGTCTCTCTATCGCTCTTCTCCGAACTTTTTTTTTTGAGATACGCCAATCGATAACCGGCTGGTTTGCACTGTTTGCTTGGTTCAAAATAACTAACTAGTTATGCATGGGTCTAGTGATTATGTCAGCCAGCATAAGGAGGTTCAATCATCCCTGTGCTTCCTCGTACTGTGTACTTCGTACTGTACAAACAACATCTCATGATCTCCTCTCCCTCCCTCCTTGGATGATTCCTTGGTGAGCGACAGTCCCTTCGTTGGTCTCCTAGCTCCCCTAGTATCCCTCGTTACTGACGAATCTGGAACAAGCACAGCGAGCTCCTTGGGATCTACGACTCCTGTACAACCACTGCCAAAGTAGCGTGTATAGCTGCGCGCAGCTTCACCACCTCCAAGAACTTTTGGTGGCACACATGGAATTGCTGGCCTCCCAATGGTATCCCTGGTCTATCTAAGCCAATCTGCGATCTCCGCCCGCCGCAGTCAAGCTGGAATTCTCCCACCTGCTACTTAAATTGCGCTCAGCGTTGAGGCAGCATGGGCCAATCTAAGGGCTGCGCCTACGGCAACCGATGCAAGGGGCTTATTTCCAGGGGCCGGCAACCTGAGATTGCCCGGCGCAACGTCTATGTTGATTAGACAGCCGCACAGAGGATCTTGTGACGTTCGCCACAGGACTGGCACAGACGCCTTCCATCTGCATGTCTCATTCCTTGCTAATAGACGATATGCAAACCCAGAGAGAGAGAGAGCGGACCACCCACGTTGCCCTGTGCCTGCAGGTGGCGCACGTCCGGACCTTGGCCCAATGACTGTGCCTACTTCTCGATCCCACCTCTCTCTGGTATGCAAGGAAATGGGCGTAATGGCCCTTCACTCTTCACTCATGTTCCAGAGTGTTAGACGACCCTCCCACAGGGGGCGAACACGCATGCCCAATGTCTTTTTCCCTGTCACCGCAAGGCAGTCAAGGGATACTTGAACCGATGTAAAGCCCTGGTATAAGGTCTGGTGGGCCGCTTCAGCGCTCATGCTGTGGTTTTCTTTCCGTTCCCTTTCTTTGATTGCTGTTAAGGAGCGGCATTAGATCTGACTGACCCTTCAGCTTTCGTTGCTCATCCGTACTGATCTAGCAGCCATGTCTTCGACGGACGGCCATTCCGTCAAGATGCAGTTCCATCTGCAAGAACACAATTACCACCATGCAATATCTGCAAATCTCCCAACATTTGTCAACAGGAGCGTACCAAGCTACAGTGTACCGAATCAAGTTTTCAATGTGAGAGGTAACAAATCGTCGTCGCCCCGGTACTCGCCCAATATCCAACCTTGGAAGAGACAGCAGGCCCCAAGCTCACTGTCATTTGTTCCTTCGCCATCGCCCCGCATTGAACAACCAGAATATACCACGGCGCAACCACGGACCAGTTCGGAACGCCCTCCTGTGTACATGTCCCCTTTCCGCTCGGTGCGCAAGATGAAGCAGCCCTTTGAGCTGCGTCTGCCGTCCTCTCCTTCCACAGAGAGCCTTGCTGCAAGTGGCAAAGAGTCCCCATTGTCTCGAAAACCATCCAAGACTAGGACGCTCCGCCCATGGCGTTCAGACCAGAATCTCCGAGTCACGAGCATCGACTCTTTTGGTCTTCTGCCCAGCCCGCCTCTGTCAGACATCAGGTCACCACACGACTCACCTTCGTTCTATTTTTCGCCAAAGCCGGAATCGGAATCGGACTACAGCCAAAAGAGTCCCAACGGCTGTGGCTGCGTTGCAGGCAGAGAATCGTGTCGCGATTGCTACACCTCTCCTCAAAGTGAACCACGACAAGCTCCCAAAGACGTCAAAGGAACCCCGCATGTACGCATGGCGCACTCACATCTAGCCAGGCAATGCGAAACGAGCGATGGGCAATTGACGCCTGCTTCAACCTACTCGGAGCGCATGCTATCGCCAGCTCCTTATTCCGACTATGAACCGATTGGAAAAAGGAATTTTTCTAGCTCATCCATTGGCGCAGGGAGGAGCAGATCAGGGACGGTGTCTAGTGATGGAAGTTGGGCCCCCAGCAGCTTGTCATACTGGGAGCCTTGGCTCCAACGTGCGCCAGTGGAGGGCGCAGAAGGCCAGGGCGAGAGGCTCAAGGAGCTGAATCGACGAAGGATACAGATTGTGCAGAAAAGCCCTCCACCCCCTCCACGGAAAGTTGAATTGAAAGCAGCTAGACCGGCAGTGAGTCTTCTCTCAGATCACGAGTAGCATGAAACTGACCCTAAACCAGATGTACGCGGTAGCAACCAAGACGAAGCCCAAGTTGGTTGATATATCACGCCAGTCGTCCCCGGCAATGAGCTACTCGGTCCCAACGCCACAGCATCCTATTCCATCCACTCCTGATCAAGGTCAGCAAGAGATATCAGCCTTCAGTCCCGAAACGCCTCTGGAGATGTCCGACAGCGGTTATATCACACATCACTCATGCTATTCACCTAACGACTATGCCCACGCCAAGGCTCCAGCTGAGGAGGACGAGGACGATGATGAAGAAGACGAAGACGACGATGATGTGTACACAGACATCAGCTCTGTCGCTTCCGAGACTGTTGGTGAGACCATGATCGACACCAGGTCGGCTCCCAGCCCGGAACTACCCAAATCGCCACCCAAGCCAGAGGTACCACCAAAGTTTGCTGCGTCCGTTCAGGTATCGCCCGGCCGTTCCTCAACCTCCACCAAGTCGGAGAAGGAAGAGCTGGAGAAATGGTGGGATCACGAATGGACTATCGACCAGCTGGAGCTGTCTGTCAAAGACTTCCCACGGAACATGCTCCGCCTTACATCGCCCGTCATTATGTTTCTTCGCCATAATAATGAGAGGGCCCTTTTGCGGCCTTTCCGCACCATCTTCCCCAGCGTTGCTGAAAACCTGCTGGATGGCTTATGTGCCGCTCTGATTGCACGGAACTATGTTGTCTCTTTGGCAACAACCCACCAGAGGAAGAGTCAGCTCAACCAACCATCGCGGCTGGACACAGTCCCGGAAAAGGCTACCGCAGTGTCAGGGACTTCCAATCACACCACCCCATCACGCCAGGTTCTCGAAACACGCAGCATCCAGCTTCGCAAGGACCTGGATAGAATTGTCGAAAAAATGCTCTTCGCTATATGCGGACAGGCGGAGGAGCATCTGAAAAGCGCCGTACTTGTTCTCGCCCAAGTGCTCGAAACGAAAAACTAGGCGGTCACTCATTAAACCTTTTTCCTTGCTGTCTTTTCCTTCTTAACGCACCGATCCGCCTTATTCCCACAACCCATTTGAGATTTTTTCATACCTTCCCATTTCCTCGATGAGCCAGTCTTCCTGACTATACCACTCGTTCTGTCATTTCCATGTCGGATTGCATTGCTGCCATTCTTTTGCCCTACTTCACTCACTCCGAATTCTTCTGGTGGCCTGCCATCACACGGCTATGGCCTGTCACCGTCTAATCTCTTTACGTCTGCTACTCTTTGGGTTTGCCTATGATTTCACTCCAATAGCCACTACGGTTGATGTATAATCTCTAGTTGTCCCCAGTACCTAGACTCTAATGATACCCTGCCAACCTGAGACATGCCACAAACATCAACCCCCGTGCTGTAAGCCTACTGTAGTCCTCTATAAGTTTAGAGTATAGACACTCTGAATACTGCCGGGAAGACTACCAGGGAGTGATCAATTAATCAGCATGAACGCCACTAAACTAGGGCAATGCACCTTGCGTCCTGAAGGGGTTTAGTGGGCAAGCAGCGGCCATCCTGAGTCAGCCGCCGGCGGAACCGCAGCCGAACTCCGATATCAGCTTGAATGTTTCCCGCGGAATCGAAACCACCTACCAGTGCATTATCTCTTCTTTTAGGCCTTCCTCTCTTTCCCTCTTCTTAGCTTCAGAAACAAAGATTCCACATACACAAACCTCGATGATGGCAGCTTACTCCACGAACCGCCTACGGCTCCTCTGCTCGTCCCGACGAGTGACCACCGCCACCACCACCACCACCTCACCCAGCAGCACATTCCTCACCCGCAGCTACGCCACGACCGAGCCGTCCTCCGCCACCGACAGCAGCAGCAGCACCACCACTACCACGACGACCCCACGCCGGCGCACCACCTTCACCGACCGCCTGAACTCGGGCCCCTCCTTCTCCGACTTCGTCTCCGGCGACGCCGCCGCCGACACCATCGCCGACCCGAATGAAGCGTACGCATTGAAGACCGCCCTCGTCGGCCCCGCAGGCCGCAAGAAGGAAATGACGCGGCTGCCGTCGTGGCTGAAGACGCCGATCCCGGACTCGAAGAACTACCAGCGGCTGAAGAAGGATCTGCGGGGGTTGAATCTGCACACGGTGTGCGAGGAGGCGCGGTGCCCGAACATCTCGGACTGCTGGGGGGGCGGCGACAAGGCGGCGGCGACGGCGACGATCATGCTGATGGGCGACACGTGCACGCGGGGGTGCCGGTTCTGCAGCGTCAAGACGCTGCGGCGGCCGCCGCCGCTGGACCCGCACGAGCCCGAGAACACGGCCGAGGCGATCAGCCGCTGGGGGCTCGGGTACGTGGTGCTCACGAGCGTCGACCGCGACGACCTGGCCGACGGCGGCGCCCGCCACTTCGCCGAGACCGTCATCAAGATCAAGACCAAGGCCCCCAGGATTTTGGTGGAGTGTCTGACCGGCGACTACATGGGCGATCTGGAGATGGTCAAGCTGGTCGCCCGCTCGGGCCTCGATGTCTACGCCCACAACGTCGAGACCGTCGAGGCGCTCACCCCCTTCGTCCGCGACCGCCGCGCCACCTTCCAGCAGAGTCTGCGCGTCCTGGACGCCGCCAAGCAGGCCCGCCCCGATCTCATCACCAAGACCTCCTTGATGCTCGGGTTCGGCGAGACGGATGAGCAGATCGCCGATGCCCTGCGGCAGCTGCGCGGGGTGAATGTGGATGTCGTCACGTTTGGCCAGTACATGCGCCCCACCAAGAGACATATGGCCGTCCATGAGTATGTCACGCCGGATCGCTTTGAGATGTGGCGCCAGAAGGCCCTGGAGATGGGCTTCTTGTACTGTGCGTCCGGCCCGTTGGTCCGCAGCAGTTATAAGGCCGGCGAGGCGTTCATCGAGAATGTCCTGAAGAAGAGGCGCGCTGGGGGTACGGTGGGCGCGGAGCCTGTCGAGAAGAAGGTCCCCGTTGATGAGATCGCTCGGTAACTCAACAGCCTCTCGTTCCTCTTTCTTGTGTGTGCTTTGGATATATCGGTTTCCTTCGGCGTAGGTTTAGCATGATTTGTTCTCGGTCTCGGTTTCACATTCGACTATCCTGGTATCTGGTTTCCATACGGGGTGTGTTGTGCTATGCTACTTGCTACTTCTACTTTCTACATAGACCCTAAAACTTCAATCCCGGCTGATGGGCTGATGGGGTTGGTTGGCTTGTCAATCAAACATAATTTCCATACATGTATGTCCATTTCAATGAGATTGTCAACGTATCAACAAGCTATCAAATCGAGCATTATGATTCGCATATTGATCTTAATCGGCCGTTCATTTAACAAAATCCGTGGTGCTGCAGCCTTCTGCTGCATACCTTGGTATGTACCCGCTTCCTTCCTGGTTCGCTCCAACAACAAGTGTAATCAATCTTACGAGGTCGTTCTAACTCATAACTCTCCAAAAGCGTGGCTTGATGAGGGCATGACAGAGACCCGGTTGGATGGGTATTCTCAAGCCGAGCCCCGGGCTAAAAGCAAAGAAAAAAAAAAGGTAATGGAAGGAAATAATCAAGAAGAAAAATCAACCGAGATTGTTGCGTGGATAATTCTGAGCGAGAAAGTCTGAGAATGAGGAAACTCGCTCTTCAATGTGTCGTTTCCATGTGTTCTTTCCCGAGTATTTGGTGAGGATATGATGGTTCATTGGATCGTTCGGTCATGGACAATATTTACAGACTCCAGGCCTTGTGTCGTGACCGAACTATACGAGCAGTTCTTTGACATCATCCCGATTGAGTCCAAGCAAGTACAGGATGTCTACGAGGCTCTCTCCGTTGAGACGAGTAGGGGCCTCAAGCTGGACCTTGCTCTTGGCGCGCCATGCAACTCCAAGCCCAGCCGCGTGGAGCATGAGCAGGTCATTGGCACCGTCGCCCACAGCAACGACCTGAGAAATCGGGATTCCGTTCTGCTCCGCGATCGAGTGCAAAAGCGTGCGTTTCTGGGCCGCATCGATGATCGGGTATGATGACACCAGCTTGCCTGTCAAGGTTTGTGTGGTGGGGTCGATTTCAAGCTAGCAAGGTCAGTTACTGTGCCACCCGGGCCGAACTCATGAAGATCAAGGTCACATACATGGTTAGCAAAAGCATAGTCGAGGCCAAGCTCGCCAGCAAGCCACTCCGCCAAAGGCTGGAAACCTCCGCTCAAAACTGCCATCTTGCAGCCAAGAGTCTTCAAGGCCTTGCACAGCTCACGTGCGCCGGGGGCGATGGTGATGATCGACTTCAGCTTCTCGAAGACGTCTGCGGGGACACCCTTCAGCAGGGAGACCCGCTCCTTCAAGGATGCAGAGAAGTCGAGTTCACCGTTCATAGCACGGGCCGTAATTTCCTGTCGGCTCAGTCAGTACAAGATTTCTCCGAACCACGGCATTCGACCATGACTGACCGAAACTTCCTTCTCAACACCGATGAACTTGGCGATCTCATCGATGACTTCGTTCTGGATCAGTGTGCTGTCCATGTCGAAGACGAAGAGGCGCTTGTGACGACGGAAGACACTCTCCCGCTGAAGCACGACCTCGACATTCCACTCCCGCTCGAAACGCCAGATGCTTTCATGTTTGCGAAGGTCTGCGAAGGTCAGGTATTCCGGGTTAGGGGGTGGGGAGAATGTGACTTCCACCACCCGAGGATGCTCGTTAGCCTCCAGGCAACGGTGTGAGGTGTTCGTGCGCTGGTAGGGTGTCGGAAGAGACTCGATAATCTGAAGGAAGTTGGTCAGGCATAGTTGCGACACAAATGGGCCGTACAAGTGGTCGAGAGGCTCGGGCTCCGGCGCAGGAGGCTCGCGGGGGAGTTTCTCGATGTCGATGGTCGGGGCAGAACCAACGGGGACGGTGGGGGAGGGCAGCGTATCTCCCGGCTTAGCATGCGGGGAGGAGTCGGGATGCAGGTGAGGGTGAATGGGATCCGCGGATTTGTAGAAGATAGTCGCGACCAGTTGCTGAGTACCAGTCTGCAGAGGGTTGGCGTGGGAGTGAAACATGCTGTGGATGATGCCACTTTCAGTCACCTTCTCAGGGTCGGGACTGATAGGATTCGCCATGAGGGACAAGGATGCGAAGGAGGACTCGGGAACACTCCCAACAGACCCCGCATTCCCAGCATTTCCAATCACATTGCCAATAGTCTGGATGGGAACCGACGGCTTGTATTGCTGGTGATCCTGAATGAAGGAGCTGCTGGAAAGTGTCTGTCGCAACACGGGCCGGGTTGGACGGGAGTTGGCGGGGTTAGGCGAGGCCATTGCTGAGGAGCGGTTGATATCTCGGGATTAAGGAGATTAGATGCGCGGAGAAGGTAGGCTGGCTCGAAGTGGAGTGGAGAGGTGATGGAAGGCCCTAGACGATCAAGACAGCCCACCAGCCGGGAATGCAACCCTGGAGAAGCAAAGATAGCAGCAAGGCGGACAAGTCAAGAAAAAAGCGGGCAAGCCGTTGTCGAGGTTCGTCGGTCGCTTTTCCCCTGCAGCGTCCATTGGGGATCGGCGGGCACGTGGGGAGAAATGTCACATGATGAGCCGTGGGGACAAGATGCCAGTTGGTGGGCCTGACCGCCCGGCAGAAATTATGATGGGTCCTTCATTCATTCACAAGCAAACATCATCATCATCATGATCATTATCATCTTTGCCTCATGATGTGGGGTAGGTAGATCTGATGTTTGCTATGCAAAACAACAAACCACAGGCGTCTTCCCACCATGACTAACTCCATACAATACTTAAGCACATGTAATCGATCGGTGGATAATCATGGAAGATCAGGGTTGGTCTGTCACATTTATCATCATTCTTCTTCGTTCGACGCTAATTCGTTTTCACAGCTTACGGGGAGCAAGGTGTCCTTGATCTTTGACACTGCTTTGGAAAGACCTGCACCTGCTGCGGGAAACGGAGTACTTGGACGGAACATGATTGATTAATTTAATTATGATTAATCATGAGTCTCTGCCGAAAGTTCCATCGACCAAGTGAGACAACCGGATTCCTCCTCGGATTTCGCGATTTATCAGCAGGCAGGCTGACCAAAACGTGCTGAGATAAGCCGGTCCGGTGAAGCGCAGGCACCGGCAGTGCAAGTATTGCGTGATTTCCCCAGAAGCTGAGAGAAGGATTTTTTTCTGCCCTTCTCTCCATCGGGCAAGCGGTCACAGGCGATGTCGTGATCGCGAGCCCTGCAGAATGGCCCAGCAAGTATGAAGGGAAGAGGGCGAAATGGAGAACGGACTCCCCGTTTTCCCGATGATGTCGTGATTGCCCCTACCTGGTCCCTCTTATATCGGAGTCTTCGAGTTCGTCCTCTGTTGTGTCTTGTCTACATCATTCCTCGCCTCCTATCTCTTCTCTCGCCTAATCCGAATCATACTTCTTCAGGCCTTTCTCATTATCATACAAATAGACTTGTCTACTTTCGTCTTTTCCTCAATTCCATTACTTAACTTCTATCCCTCTTGCCCCTCCCTCTATATTAGCACTACTCCTAGTCAAGATGCCTGCCAAGATGTCTGACAACTACCCCTCTGATGGCGAGGCCATTGACTCCAGAGACTCTGGCTATGTCAGTGGCAGCTCGAGTGATGACTATTCTCCCGAGATTGTCTTCACTAAGCCACACTTGAAGTTTCTCAACAGACAATTGCAGTTCCTCGAGCCTCAAGGTCAGTCCGAGTCCTTCCGAGATAGCCCTGGACCAAGTAACTAACAACAGCGATGCAGACGTCCTGAGATGGTGTGTCACTTCACTGCCTCACCTTTACCAGACCACTGCCTTTGGCTTGACTGGTCTGGTCACTATCGATATGTTGTCCAAGTTGGCTGTGCCCCGGCCTCAGATGGTCGACCTGATTTTCCTCGATACCCTCCACCACTTCCCCGAGACCTTGGCTCTGGTCGACCGCGTCCGTGAGAAGTACCCTCTGAACACCATCCATGTCTACAAGCCCCAGGGTTGTGAGACCGAGGAAGACTTCGCTAAGAAGCACGGTCCCCGCCTTTGGGAGCAAAACGACCAGTTCTACGACTGGGCTGCCAAAGTTGAGCCCGCCCAGCGTGCCTACCGTGAACTCAACGTTCACGCCGTCCTCACTGGCCGGCGCCGCAGCCAGGGTGGCAAGCGTGGTGATATCGACATCATTGAGGTTGACGAGGCTGGCTTGATCAAGATTAACCCTCTCGCCAACTGGTCCTTCGATCAAGTCAAGCAGTACGTCAAGGAGAACAACGTTCCTTACAACGAGCTCCTCGACCGTGGCTACAAGAGCATTGGCGACTACCACTCTACCCAGCCCGTCAAGGAGAACGAGGATGAGCGCTCCGGGCGCTGGAAGGGTCAGGCCAAGACCGAGTGTGGCATCCACAACCCCCGCTCCAAATACGCACAGTACCTCATGGAGATGGAGCGTAAGCGCCAGGAGGAAGCCATCTCGCAGGCTCTCCAGACCTCCCTCACGACTTCTGCTCAATGACTCCATCCCGAGATCTGATTTCCTCTCTTTGCATATACCACGGCGTTCATATTCCATCGGAGGTTTAGCGGAGTTCACATAGCCTTGATATCACTCTTCTGCTCTTTACATACGACTTGCTGTTTCCTGGGCCTGGAATCTTGGGACATTATGTGTCATGAATTTTTTTGTCTGCTGCTTTTTATCCAAATGTACATAATGGGGACCGAAAATCATCCGACCAACCCTGATCCTTCAGGACTACTGTACATACCGGGTCGGCGGAGAAATTTACAAAAGCGCTCGGTACTTTAATGACTGCAATACATCATTCTATTTCAAGAAATCTTTTTCATAAGTCACTGAATATGTTGCTTCCTCTGTTGACAAGGAGCAGTATAAGTACCCTTATACCCACTAATTTTGGTGCGGCCACGGTGGGGTACTGTACCACGCAGGATTTTCGTCTGAGACATTGATCAATAAGCGGTGTATACCCGACTAATCCCCTTTTCACTGTATCTTCCACACTGGGAATTCTTTGTGTATCTTTGCGACAATAGATAGCTTTTGTAGACATGAACTACAATTATCATCATGCAAATTTGCAATCAGCAATCTTGCAGCCACTTACTTTCCTCTTTTCTTCGCTGAAATCCATCTCAAAAGAGTCGTTGTGAAGGTCTAAAGGCTGTCGCAGTCCCCCCTCCCATGATTTATGTTTTCCTGCACGTGGGCACAGGAAGGAGCTCGAGGTTGTTGGTATAGATGCATTCAAGGCTTGGAAGAGATACTTCATTCAAGATAGACAGCAACACAGCGTTGTCTTTACAATCAAGCGCTTATATTTTGGAGAGAGGAGTTTGGGCTTCTGAAACAGTTTTGATGGGCAATCGCCAGTCGATCCTGGCTATATTAATGGAGTGATCAACCGATAACTTGGAATGGGTTTGAGACATCCTGACACAGCCAGTGATCTTATCTTATCAATCTCATCTGCTTGTAGGGTCACCCACCAAGTCATGCACACTCTCAGCCACAGACACATAAACCAGCTCAATTGATTGCTTTTGCGTGATGAACAGAGGTTGAATTAAGGCTTTTGTCCGGACTAACCAAGAATATACAGGAGGGTCTAGCTTGTCTGGGGTGACGTATACCGAAGGGTCTTGTATCCACTGTGCAACAACCGTTTCAAGCCACGACGAACAGCACAACCCTGTTGCTGGACCATAATATCCAGAAGTCTTCTGGTATTGGACCATGGGGACAATGCTTGCGAATCCAGCCTGATCTCTTGATGCTACGTACTACATGTCATATACGGCTGATCCATGGCAGCAGCAGCTCCTGAGACGTACGTAAGCTGAGAGTTGGGGGCATGTCTACCAACTGCTTTGAAAGAAATCAATGAATTTGGTTTCAGATTGCTTCAGATTGCAACGGTGCCAGATCTATGGGTGGCGCATCTCAGGTTTCCAGATGTCAGCCGTGTGCTGCGCAGCGTTGGACCCTGAGACCCTGGACTAGGCAGCCACGAATCTCATCGGAATGAGATGGACAGTTCCATCTGCGGGCCGCAAGGCTCAAGCGCGTCGAGATCACCTGGGGTGGTTTGGATGAACCGCTTATCTGGGCAGGGTCTATGTGCTACCTACCTACCCTGTCGACATCAATGCTTGGTATCGCATCATTTCTAGAAACTCGTGATACTGCCTACCCCAACCTCGACATTTAGAAAGGTAGATTTGCCCAGTAATGTTTCCTGGCACTCATGGTCATGGATTCAGGCCCTTAGACACGATAATAGACTCTTAGTCAATAGTTCTTTCATGAATGCTAGACTCTATGATATGGTGTTGAATGCAAGTAAAGGTTAGGGCAAGCGGGTCACCTGAGCAGCAACGTGCCAAGATCCGCCCCGCGGATCAAGAAAAAAAAAAATCCTCCCCTCCCCGATGGCGTCAGCGATCACGCAAGCCGGACTGGGGATGTCGTGATTGTTCTGAGTACCCACGTGACCCACTGTGCCTGGGATCGGAGACGGGGAGGGGGGTTCAACTTGGGAGGTTGACACCTGGAGGAAGCCTGAGCCGATCCGCCGATCGGAGGAGGCTCATCCCAGCTTCGTTTCATCTCGGCTTTAAAAGGTTGCATGAGGATTGTCTCGGGGCATCGCAATCATTCAGTCGGGATGCTGGGGCGCTTTCCCTCCGACACATCTATCTACGTGTACATGTTGACTGCCCCTGAAAATCATGGCTTTTTGCGGGTATGACGGTCCTCCATGCTTGCCTCGGATGGCCGGCGTAGGAGATTATGTGGCTGATACTGGAGGTGCACGATGACGACGCTGGTGCTTTTTCTGTTGCTCAGATCTCCGACGGACTCGTGTCTTTGAGCAATTAGGGGGATTGTGGGGTAGAGGAGGAAGTCATGGACGGATGGGTGGATGGATGGGTGGGTGATAATGAATCTATTGATACTTCGTATAGTTCAGAGATCCTCGAGCAAACAAAGATGTGCCTTCTAGAAGCAGGCTAGAAATAAGGGTACAAGCATAGCATGCTCAGAGCCTGGAATGGCGCAATCGGAGGCAGAAATCCGTGCGACTGAGGGGCGAAAAAAAAAAAAAAAAAAAAAAAAAAGAGAGAGAAGGAAACAAAGTCAGGTACATCCATCATAGAGTTTACGGTTTACAATTTCACCTCGACACTCAATTGACAAGTGACGAGGATAACATACGTAGACCCTCCCCGAACCAAGAGTCGGGTTGCTCCACCATCTGACGAAGCCTGGATTTCTCAATTGTCTGGCCATTTTTAGTCTTCCATCCCATAGACGAATAGTTACTCCAATCTGGAATTTCCTTGGTCTTGATCAACCAGGTTGTTTTAGTAGTAGTAGTAGTACCTTTTTATCTCCGCGGGCATTTACTTAGTAACTTAGTTTCCCCCCCTCCTCTCTCTCTTGTCTTTCTTTTTACTTGTTCCCCCTCCATCCATTCCCTTCCCTCTGCCCCTCACTCTCTCCATTTATAAACTTCTCTTCTTCCCTCACCCCCCCCATCTCCATTCGGAGTTTCCTTTCTTTCTACCTCTTCCTCTTACATCCTCCTTTCTCCTCCTCACATTCCCTCCATACACCATGGCCAACTCTCCTCACGGTGGTGTCCTTAAGGACCTTCTCGCCCGCGATGCTCCCCGCCACGACCAGTTGGCCGCCGAGGCCGAGATCCTCCCCGCCATCTCCCTCACTGAGCGCCAGCTCTGCGATTTGGAACTCATCATGAACGGTGGTTTCAGTCCTCTCGAGGGTTAGTCGGATATTTCAGGTTACCCCAGGTCCAATTGCTATTATTGGACCGCAAAACATTCGCAGGCTAACTTTAGCCCAGGTTTCATGACCCAGAAGGACTTCGACGGGTATGTTGACCATTGCATCGCATTTACATGCTGCTACAAATCAAGCGATTCATTCAACCAAACTTGTTGTTGAAGTCGTTGGAAGAAATGGAAAGCGAAGCAACCAGTGTGCTGATCGTCATCTCCGCGCTCTAGTGTTTGCGAGAACTGCCGCCTCGCTGACGGCAACGTCTTCTCCATGCCCATTACTCTCGATGCCTCCCAGCAAACCATCGACGACCTCAAGCTTAAGGCCGGCTCTCGTGTCACCCTTCGTGATTTCCGTGATGACCGCAACCTGGCCATCCTGACCATTGAGGACATCTACCGCCCTGACAAGTGAGTCAATACCCATGTTACTGTCTTGTGAACGTGTGACGAAAGAAAAGAAAAAAAAAAAAAAAAAAAAAGGTTTCCCGGTGCTCGCGATGGCCTGATCGACGTTTCAAAATCAAGTTGAAGCGGGAGTGGCATCGCTTGGCGTTCCGTCGGTCTACGGCAAGCGGGCGTTACAGAGTGCCGGGGACTTGCAGATAGTGGGTCTTGATGACGCGGTTGGACGGTTGAGCTAACCAGTGCGCTTTTACCCCTGATCTAGGACGAAGGAAGCCAAGCTGGTCTTTGGCGGCGATGAGGAGCACCCTGCCATCAAGTACCTGAACACCAAGGTCCAGGAATTCTACATTGGTGGCAAGCTCGAGGCTGTCAACAAGCTCAACCACTACGACTATGTCGGTCTTCGCTGTACGTCGTCATCACCATCCGTGCGCGGATATCTGAAACAATAATGCAGAGCGCCAGACTGACCTAGTGGACCTGATCTCTAGACACTCCCGCGGAATTGCGCGTCCACTTTGACAAGCTCGGCTGGACCCGAGTTGTCGCTTTCCAGACTAGGTATGTGTGGCTGATCTAGACTCTGTCCTGTTCTCCCCCCTTGTCCCAGACTCTGACTAACGATCAATCAGAAACCCCATGCACAGAGCTCACCGTGAACTGACTGTCCGCGCTGCTCGTGCCCGTCAGGCCAATGTCCTGATTCACCCCGTCGTCGGTCTGACCAAGCCCGGTGACATTGATCACTTCACCCGTGTCCGTGCCTACCAGGCTCTCCTCCCCCGCTACCCCAATGGCATGGCCGTTCTCGGTCTCCTGCCCTTGGCCATGCGTATGGGTGGTCCCCGTGAGGCCATCTGGCACGCCATCATCCGTAAGAACCACGGTGCCACGCACTTCATCGTCGGCCGTGACCACGCTGGTCCTGGTAAGAACTCCAAGGGTCAGGAGTTCTACGGCCCTTACGATGCTCAGCACGCGGTCGAGAAGTACAAGGACGAGCTTGGTATCGAGGTCGTCGAGTTCCAGCAGGTCACCTACCTGCCCGACACTGATGAGTACCGCCCCAAGGACGAGGTTCCCGCTGGCGTCAAGACCCTCGACATCTCCGGTACCGAGCTCCGCAACCGCCTGCGTACCGGTGCCCACATCCCCGAGTGGTTCTCCTACCCCGAGGTTGTCAAGATCCTCCGCGAATCCAACCCTCCCCGCTTCAGCCAGGGTTTCACTATCTTCCTTACTGGTTACATGAACTCCGGCAAGGACGCTATTGCTCGTGCTCTTCAGGTCACCCTGAACCAGCAGAGCGGTCGCTCCGTCACCCTGCTGCTCGGTGACACCGTCCGCCACGAGCTCTCCTCCGAGCTGGGCTTCAGCCGCGAGGACCGCCACACCAACATCCAGCGCATCGCTTTCGTTGCCGGTGAGCTGACCCGTGCCGGTGCTGCCGTCATCGCTGCCCCCATCGCTCCCTACGAGGAGTCCCGCAAGGCTGCCCGTGACGCTGTCACCCAGGGTGGTGGTAACTTCTTCCTTGTTCACGTCGCCACCCCTCTCGAGCACTGCGAGAAGACCGACAAGCGCGGGATCTACGCCAAGGCTCGCCGCGGCGAGATCAAGGGCTTCACTGGTGTCGACGACCCCTATGAGGCTCCCTCCAACGCCGATCTCACTGTCGACGTTTCCAAGCAGAGCGTTCGCAGCATTGTGCACGAGATCATCCTCATGCTCGAGAGCGAGGGCTACTTCGACCGCAACTAAATTAGCGTAGGCGCTTTCGGAAAACTTTTGTGATTTTATTTTCTTGTATCATGGTATCATGTGGAATACAGGCAGGGCTTGTGAGATCCAGGGTGATTTAGAAGGACCATTGTCTATAGAGATTACTGGCTTTGAATATTATTATTGATTCCCCCATAGTAACTATGCTACTGCAATTGCAATTGCGCATAAGTAAGCTAAGCCCGATTGAGACAGAAATGCAAACACGCGAAACACCAACACGGACGGCTCGTCCGTCTTTCAACCTTCAATCTCCGCATTTCAGTTATTCAATCTCTCTTCCAACAACATCCACACAACTGTCACAACTCCAATCCCTGAGGATGTTTCCTCCTCGCATGGCCGTCTCTCGAATAGCGGGCCTCAATCGCCCGCTGCGATTGCCGGTGCTACACGGCGCTCGTCACCTCATTCGACGACCATTTACACAGACTGCGCGACAACTCGTTCTAGCCCCGCCGCCCAGTCGCCCTCAACTCGACTTCCTCACGCCCACCTCCACCAGCCTCCCTCTTCCCCCGTTGTCCATCCACCTCCGCCGTCATGTTGCCCGTCTCATCTCCACCGAGAGCCGCAACTATTACCGCCGACGCATCTCAGGCAGCCTCAAGCTCGCGCTCTCCTTCACCGCCATCCTCCTCCTTTTCAATGTGGTCCAGATTGGCGTCAACCAAGCCGAGCTCGAACACCAATGGCCCACGCCCGACGAATGGTCGTGGAAGAATCGCTGGCGACTGCGGTCGGCGCAAGCGCACCAGAACCCGGAGAAGATCGGCAAGCTCATGACCGACTGGGCCATGGTCCGGAGTTTCCTGCGGGACCTGCTGGAACAGCTCGAGGATCCGGAACTCGAAGGCAAGGGCATCGTGGACCAAGCCGAGGGCGGATTCCTGGTGGACGGGGTCGGGAAAACGGGCTACGACATCACCGCCAAGAGCGAACCGTGGCGCCGGGGCTACTACCAAGCGCTGATGGGCGCCGCCAAAGCGGCCGAGTCCCTCGAAGGCTGGATGACGGATCGCAAGCAGCTGGTCTCCGCGCCGGCCGAGTACGTGGTCGGGCCCTCCAACCCGCGGCCCAAGCCCATGCCCACGAAGCAGAAGAAGGTGCTTCACGAGGAGGACTGCGAGCCGGCCTCCCCGCCGCCGCAGTCCTTCTACGTGAAGATCCTTACGACGCGCGGCTTCACCACGGGCCAGAAGGTCGAGGCGGCGCTCGCGTACGCGGACTGGCTCGCCTACAAGGGCCTGGCAGCCACCGCGGATGAGGTGTACCAGTGGGCGATGGACATCGCGGTCTCCGGCACCACCACCAGCGACCCGATCGCGGTGGTGGACACGAAGACGGGCATCCTCCGCAACGACGGCCAGCACTTCCCGTCCGAGAACATCCTGCGCGTGTCGACGGCGCAGGCCGTCCACCAGGCCCGCCAGGGCAACCTCCCGACCGCGCTCTCGATCTTCACCTCCGTCCTCAAAGCCCGCCGCTCCATCCCCGCGGGCGTGGGCGAGCCCACCACCGCGTACACCCCGACCCTGCCCCGCTCCCCGGACCCCTTCCGCTCCTTCTTCAACAAGCTGCAGACCACCCTCCGCCCCGCCGCCTACCCGCCCCCGCCGCCCACCGGCGACGCCCCGCCCGCCCGCACCCCGGCCACCGTCTGCGACCAAGCCGCCCTCATGACCTACATCGGCGAGATCCTCTTCGCCTCCTCCTCCCAGGAATCCGGCCTCGCCTGGACCCGCGACGCCGTCGACATGGCCGAGGCCACCATGCTCGAGCTGAACTCCCCCGGCTCGGACCCCGAACCCGTCGCCAACGCCCGCTGCGCCGACTGCCTCCGCGTCGGCCTCGCTAACTGGAAGACCATGGTCAATCAGCTCATCGCGCGCGCCGAACAGGAGGAAGAAGAGGCCGTCGAGAAGGCGGCCCACCAACGCACTTCTTCTTCGTCCTCGTCATGGTCGTCGTGGCTCCCCCGCGGCAGCAGCAGCAGCAGCAGCGAAAGTCTGGTACAGCAGAAGATCCTTGAGCGGAAGCGCTGGGAGGCCGAGGGGATGATTCTTGATGAGCGTCGCGCCCGGCTCGACTGGTTGGTCGAGGACTATTCGCCCTACGAGGGCTTGGCGCCCAATGCGTCGCTCTTTACCTAGTTCTTTCTGTTCTTGGTTATGCGGGTGTTGAGATGAAATTGTAACATCTTGAATGCCGTCTGTTTTTTCATGCTTGTGTATGACTTGAGCTTTGGTTGCGGAAAACCTCGTGGAAATTTTGTTTCTTGTTGCACATGCATGCAGGTTGGAGTTTTCGGGTGGGCTTGGCGGATGTATACTGTTCATGTACATAGGATTTTTCTTTTTTACTCGAATTGTTCCAGATATGGGCATATGTAAGCGGGTCAAGTGGTACCAGCTTGCACTGTCATGGATGATCATCTTTCTTGAGAAGAGTACTGCCTCTCATCTACTTTTACGGACTAGGGAACACACAAGAAAACCTTTTCGGCTACTCTACTACTTACCTGCTACGCTTCACACTTTGAATTCCAGAAGAATTGGCTTGGGTCGGGCAGATTTGTTGACATTGCGAGTGCGAGTGCTAAGAGTACAGTTGGGTTTGATATTATGATGAATTGCGCAAAAAAAAAAAAAAAGGATTGAACCACTAAAAGTCCACACCCAAGGATATCAATCATCCTCCGACCACGTCCCCATTCGGCAAGGTGATTTGATACTGATCGAAGTTCAGAGTGAAATTCCCTTTCAAGCCGGCTGGAGCCAGGTCGACGGCATGGATGTGTTTCGACTCCTCGGTATATACGTTCGTCAGGTACAGCTGGAGGTCGTTCTCTGCGAAAGTGGCAGCAGACAGGGTGCCGGTCTCCTGAAATATGTACAGGACCGAGATACGAGCGAAGTTCAGGGCTTTGCTTGTGATCACCGTGGTTGAATTGGAAGATGACGACGCACCCGCCGTTGACGTGGGCGAAGAACTTGCTGCTGTCACTGTCGAGGTCGTTTGAGGTCCTGGATGACGGACATCTGTGGCCGTAGCAGCATGAGTGGCTGTTGCTGTGGCGGTGGCGGTGTCCGTCGCAGCTTGCCCGGTCTTGGTCGGTGGAGTGTCGTCGAAGATGATCCCGTTCTCTGTAGCAACAGAGGCACGGGCAGCGAGAACTTGCGTGGGCAGATTCGGTGTGGCCGAGGTCGGCGGTGGTTGTTCGTAGGCAAAAGGCAGTGGGTTGGAGTTGGAAGATTCCGTCAGATCGTACCAGGGAAGGAAAGCACGGCGCGATTTACTGCTGCTCGTCGAAATGCCGGAGAAGGACACCAGGCTATTCTCGGTCGTGCACGAGACATTGTTCTGGCTGAACAGTGCCATGAGAGTCGTCTCATCCAGTGTGATGCTGTAATTCTGCTGGGCGCCTTTGAATAAGTCTGGAAGATCACTACCCATGGTGGCACTCTTGTTGTTGATCTTGGCTGTAACACAGCTGGCATCCCCGGTAGTTGCGCAACGAGTGCCTGTAAAGCCATTGGCGCAGACACAGGAGCAGACATTGCCGCTCGAAACACTGACACCACCATTCTCACACGGTGTTGTCTTCGCACAGTCAGACCCGCTCGACTTGTGCTTAAGAACGACCAAGCAAACAGGAATCAGAACAGCGGCTAAGATGATGATGATGATAACGACACAGACAAGTCCGAAAAGCCATGGGGGCATACCACAGCAACGGCGGGTCTGCTTTGGTTGGGCTTTTTCCTGATCCACTTCTTTGGGAGGCTCGTTGGAGTGGATTTGATGGAGCGTGGATCTTCGGAAAAAGAAAGGCCAGGATGAGTGAGCGCCGTCCTGTACCGCGGCAGGGGGTGGAAAAGATGCTAGAATACTCTGGATCGATCCCGAGTTACGTCTCTGGTCTGTTTGAACGTATCAGCATTCTGTGATATAATGATAAAACACAACCATGTCACTTACGAAAACGAGGGTTTCCTCCATTGAGTAGATCATTTCTGCTTGCAGTTCGCCCATGCTCGAGATTAGACGCGAGTTTGGTCGCTCGGCGAATCAAATCAGGTAAGCTTGTCAAACTTCCACGAGCCTCTGCATCACGAACAGCAGTCATATTCAATCGAGGAGGTCGACGGCCCATTGGCCTTGTTTCACTTATTGTCGGCGCTGCCTTCGGGAGTCCTCCAACCTCTTTTCTCAGGGCCGCATTGTTATCGTAGGGGCGAGCCAGAGCGGGATGTTCAGCACTGAGATCCAGCATAATCGGCGCTTTCTCCGTACCAAAATGTGTCGAGCCAGACGATACTGTTGATATGCTATCGTTCCGCTCTCTTCCAGCAGCTATCTCTTTCAAAATTGCCGCTGTGGCCGTTGTATCGGCCGTAGTTGGTCTGGCAGACACTGAGGTTTTCTCCGATGGTGGTACAGGCGAGTTTGTACTGGGTTTCTGGATGGTGCGCAATGCAGGCTTCTCGCGGGTTCCAATACTTGCCTGCCTCAGAAGCGCAGGGGCGGCTACCTGCAAAGAATGTTGTGATCCACTATCATCGGAGTCGCCTTCCAGGTAAGTACCTAATATCTCCGACTCGGCTGGCCCAGAGCACCAACTAGGAGGATATGGGCGACTTGGCGCGTGAAGCTCTCTTGAGATCGTGGGGCTGTCGGGCAATTCCTCGGGAATCGGTGAGACGGAGGATCCACGATTATCAGTTGGTCGAGCTGCTGGCATCGGCGGAGCAAGGCCACCCGCTTTTTTCAGTGGAAATGCTGAGGAAGCAACATGCGCCGTGGGTGATGAATGAGCCGTCCCCGGCAGGTCAGTAAGAGAGATTGTACCAACTGACGAAACTCCCGACTGTCTAAATAGGTCTTCAGTGGCAATGGATGCCCGGGGCGTCGAACCTGCAAGAGTGCTTGGGCTAGGGGGAATTGGAATTCTGATTGCTGGTCGCGGTGCATGTTGAGTCGGGAGAGGTTGCGAGAAGGACGGGACAGGCCGTTTGATGTTTAGCGGGCTGGGTACAACGTCAACGCTTCTTTCCGAGTACACAGAAGGCGAAGGGCAGTCGGGCCGTGGGGGTCGCTGTGGTGGAGGACCTTTGGGAACTAGTAGTCGTGCGTGAGCGTTGGCTACGTCGATCTGCTGAAGTCCATCGTCGGGTAGGGGCCATTGTGTCAGATGAGCCGGATTGGTCCTGAAAGTAGACACTGGTTCTGGAGCTGGCTCGGGACGTTTTCCAGCTTTCAGCATCTCCCTTGCTCGTCGTACTGATCCTTTTCTCTCTACGGGCTCAGAGCCCGTATCCGCTGGGTTAGGTTCCATGTTTTAGCGTGGAACGGGAGGTGACGACTGCACCAAGCGCGATATGATGTCGCGGTGAGTGAGTTTCGATCCTTGCTAGCGCATAGAACAAGAGCTGGTACCGCTCTGTTGGCTGGCAACTGATCGCTGACGAAAGGCAACCCAGCCGCGGCGTTGATAAGCGAGCGATTGTAGACAGGTTGAGCGGGTGACGCTGATGGAAGTTTGATAAGTTGCGTCTGTCTATTTCCTAGTGACAACAGACTTGGGATTTCAAAAGAAGGTGGATGTTGAGAATGATCGTAAGGGCACTCAATGCCTCTAGAGGGGACAGGTAAGTTCAATGTCGCAAGTCGGCTAGTGCACATTGTAGGCAGCGAGACGATCGAGGGTGCATACCACAAGAAACAGGTCTTAATCAAAAGAAAAGGAAGAAATAATCAAAGACTCTAAGTCACAAGAACATAGTATAAGACTTGCAAAGTCTAAGAAGAATCCCCGGCTAGTCACCAAGCCCCTGAGAGCATAGAACAGAAATTGAAAATCAGCAAGCCTTCGTCATGATTCACCTAAGACACGAAATGGGAACTTACAGAATCTCCCACAAAGAAAAGAAGAACCGTCCAAAGGGATCAAAGAGCCTCTAGCCCTTACCCCCAAGAGAAAAGAGCGGACGACTGGACAGTACGAGGTAAAAAGAGAAGAAAACAACTCCCAGCGCGTGTATAGACGGCAAGCAGCGATAACGCCTCACACGGACGGAAAGTCAGGCCCAGGGGTTTCCGGAAACCCAGCAAACCTAAAAGTCGGGGGGAGATACTAAAGACACTTCATTTCCGTGCTTTGCCCAGGGACTGGACTCAAAGCAGGGTGCGCCGGCGCAAACGTTTGGGAGTCACACCCGTTCAAGTCTAGGTGGAGTTGGAGCCAAAGCGATAGCGCGGAGACAGGCACGGGAGGTCGTTTGTGACGGAAGGGATTAGGTCCTTAGGAGCACCGGATGACCTGCTAAACTGCTACTAGGCTTCAAGATAGTCTAACCGCCGCAACTATGCCGTCGTTGTACTCACTTCCCAGAGTGGTTGGTGCCTCGTTTCATGGAGATGCGCCGGACGCAACAAATCGACACCCGCGGGGATGATCGATTGATATGGATTAGATGGTATTTCTGTTTCAATTTGGCTTTTTTTCCTTCCCCTCGCTTGCAGATAATCTTGCACACACAATGCAAACCGCTGCTGGATTATGGGGACACCAAGAGTCGCAAGATTATGCATATTCCGGTCATTTTGACCGGGGAAGTCGAATAGGCGAGACGGCAAGGTCCATAGACAGGCCAGAAATTGAGATCCTGAGTAAACGGGAGGAGCTGAGGGACCGGAGCTAAGACCCATAATGGAGGAAATACAAGGGACGGCGAGCGGCCATTGGGCGGGCGGGGCACACCCAAGACTCGCAGAAGGACCAAAGAGCATGAGCGGTTGACACTAGAGTCTCAGCTTGAGCAGAAGTGCCACTCGCTGAAGAGCGGCATTGCGGCCCTGGAACTTCAACATGAAACCAGTGATGAAGTCCATCCGTGGGTGAAGGTCCAATGATGGTGCAGAACGAACAACCGGAAACACGGGCGTCGGAGGCAAGAATCACGAATCGCATTCACTCCTCAGTCGGCAGAGGATGGGGAGAGTTCCACCAGGAATTCTTGAAGCGAGTCAAGCGACGTTTGCACCGGGGGCGATTCGTGCCATGATTTGGTCCTGTCCTTCCAGCGGTAGTGCTGACGGCTCGATTCCATGGATCAGCATCATACTGCAATAACCATTATCATTATGATGATAATCATAATCATAATCATAAAAACAAGGGCTAGTCGGATTGTTAGGCCATTCTCGCCAGGATAGTTGCTCGGGCACAAGGCCAGTTTGAGGTTAGCGAGGTACGGAACTCATTAAAATGATTTAAACAGAGTTTATGGCTTAACAGCCTCTGTTATGATGGTACGTATTGTTTATTGTTCTGGCTGGCAAAGATCATATGAGGGACCTGCCACGCGGGAACGATGCAGGAGAATGGATAAGAATAGTTCCAGTCTCCTCTTTTTTCATTTATTGCGGGACTGAACCGAGTGGAGGATGGATATGATGGATGATGATAACGAAGGGAGAGGAAGTAAGTTAGTAAACAGAAGAAGTACGGAGTAGAAGATAGCAGGAGATGAAGAGGGAGGGAGGGAGGCAGGCGGAGATGGAACTGGAAGGCCCAGAAACAGGCCGAAAAAAAGAACCTCAGGCCACAAACAAGTCTTTCTCTTCTCTTTCTCCCTCTCTCTTTGGCCCAGTGATCCCCTTTTCCCCTTTCTCTAGCAATGATGGTTCATAGTCTAGTTCTATTCTAGCTCTAGCTCTAGCTCTAGCATCCTTTACAAGTTCACAACGCTATCATATCATTATCCTGGGTCCATTTGACTCCATTATCTGTTTACAAAGATAGATCGGGTCTATCTACCGGACTGACCACCGGCGAGATCCGACAATGTCTCTACAATTCCGAAGAATTAATTTGAAGGTGGAGCTGAGGTCTTCTAGAGCTCATTAAGAACACGTCCATAGCTCGCTGGTTCATATACAAAGACTCCATCTTCCGGCGTTTGTGTTGCGGCTGTGTCTGCGAAGACATCTTCACTTATTCTTGGCCTATCGCACTTCTTACCTTCTTGATCTGCTGCTCCACCGTGCGCATCTCAACAACAACATTGGCCAATTCCGTGACCGGACCCTCGACAGCTTCGGTGAAGGACTTCTGGGCGCTACGCAAAGAAAGGGGCAACAAGATTCCGTACCAGTAGATCGGATCCGACGACCGAAAACGCCTCTTCGCTTTCTTCGACTTCGTATCTGTCTCCGCTTCTGCTGGAGGAGTATCCGCAGCCATTCCTGAGGCAGCGGCTCGGCTTGTGCTTTCTTCGGCGTCTTGGGTCCCATCGTCTTCTGCATTTGCAGTATCTTCCTTTGAAGAGGATTCATTTTCGTCGTCCGTCTCGGATCGCTCCTTGGGCTGCTCGACAGTAACGGATTCGATTGCGAAGCTATGCTGGAACCTTCCTGTTGAGGAAGTCTTCTCCCAAGTTTCTTCTTTGGGAGTCAAGTCAGCCCCCGAAGATGGGTGGGAAGCCGCTTCTTGTAGGTTCCTGCATAGGTGCGATTTATGAGTTGGTTAGGCGTTCTGGTAGACAGAAGGACAGTCTCGGAGAAACTGAGGTGTGTTGGAACTCACACTCTCCTTGTCGCCTTCATGCGTTCATCGTAGTAATCTGCTCCGTATCTGCGCCCAGGTGAACAAGTAAAGTTCGCCTGCGCGAGGGAGATGAACCCCTGATTAATCTTAGCAATTATCCGCCTGCGACATATGGTTGAGCCATGCACAGTCGCAAACATACCGAGGACAGCCGGGCACCCAGGTCGGCTTGCAGTTTTTGGTGCTGATCTAAAAGGTGAAGGTACCGCTCCAGCAAATCGTCCAGCATCTGCAGATGATCCAGCTGCTGTTCAGGCTTCAACTCATTGGATCCATGCTCCGTTGAGGGTGAACCATGGCGGGACGCCGGAGGGGTCGGGATCTGCGCCATTGGGTTACAAGCAGTAGATATGGAAGATCAGACGTGTGCCAGATAGCAGATCAGGGCGCCGATCAGCAGTTTCTTTTGGATATGACAGGCGCTGGTTGTTTTGGTGGAAGAGGACGAGAGGGGGAAGCTTGAAAGCGGCGGAGACCCCGTGGAGGAAGCCGGGCGGGCGACTAACTCCGTCATCGCAACCTCCGCCGAACACCAAAAGAATTTCCCGAGATTCTCCATTATTGTTCCCTGCCTTTTCTCTCCGCGCCTTATTCTCCTCTGGCCTCACTCTTCCCATTTCATAACTGAGCCTTACCTTTTGGTTCTCGTTTAGTTCATTGTGTGCTGAATTGAACACCTGTGAAGTCTCCTCAGGACTAAAGACGTGACCCGGTCCTTGGTTTGCTTGCTCCGAACAGCTTCTCTTCCGACGCCACTTCGACTTGCGCTGGTGCTCAGGTAATTTTACCCCTCTATCCTACAAACCTCGCTACTCCAGACTCTCCGGGTGATTTTGGCTCACTGATCGCGGTCGATTTGGAATGACTCGCCACATGCTGACTTAAGTCCGTTTCGTCTAGACGCTTCGCAGTCCAGCATTTCGGAAAAGACGTGCTCGGAGATAGCCGCATTTGGGTCTTTCAGGCATCATCCATCTCCACGATTCTCTTTACTTTCATCCTCCCTTGTTCAACTATACTATTCTGAAAACTTCCCTCTCCACTCTTATTGAAAGCCTGCCATCATGTCTGTCCCGACGATCGGGCGCGATACGGCTTTCCAGGTCCGCTCCTTGGTATGTTTTCCCTTGCTCATGGAAAGCCTGATTGTATCCTGCGACCAGCTTGAAATTGAAGACTAATCGCCCACGATTACTCGTGTAGTTCCGCTCATTGCTGCGTCAGTCCTCCCAGTTCTCGAACTACAACTTCCGCGAGTACGCCCGCCGGCGCACAGTGGATGCCTTCCACGAGCATCAGAAGGAGACGGAAGACAGGCGGATACAAGAATTGATCCAGGATGGAATCCAGAACTTGCGGATGCTGAAGGTTAGTCATACCAGGAGGGGGTCATGGCTCCGGGGACATTCGGGCCCAGCATCGCTGCTCCAGGGCCCTTCGCCGATTCTACTGAGGATTAAAAACTAACATACACTCCAGCGTCAAACTGTGATCAGCCAGTTCTACCAGATGGACAAACTGGTTGTCGAGGGTCAGAATACAGTGAGTGTTTTTAGGAGGATAGTCCCATCAAAGTCTCAGCTAATCGGGAAACCAGGGCAAGCAAACTGGTAGTGAGGGTGGCATTGTTCGCCAGAAGGATACTGGGTAAGAAGAACATCCTCGACATGCTTGTCAAATTCTTACTGACCGGGGCATAGCTGGGACTAAACAAACTATATATGCGATTCTTGAATTGCCGGTGTAGGAACGGAGTTGTTGGGGATTGATCTTGTCATCTTGCGCCGCCGATGAAGGAGTGATTGGATAGACTGGAGGTGCTTTTGTAATTTTATCGAAACCGACTCACTGCGTACGTTGTAGGGAGCACTGATACTAACTTGTCTGAAAATACCATTCTTCTCTCTTTAACTAGTCCAACTTCTTCCATGTCCATAATGGTTGATTGGAAATCAATGGATTCTGCCATCAGCCCCAGTCACGTGAATCCGGCCGGGGGTTGCTGTTGCCGCCTTCGGTCGCATCGCGACCATCAGTCAAGCAACCAACCATTAACTTCCCCAACACTCTTCGGATTCACCGTCACGCTCACGCCAACTATCTCGTGCAACCAGGCGCATATACTCTTTGCATTCAGCCGATGGGCGACAGGCCTCACAGTGTGCAATTCATCCAGGCCTGGGAGTGAGCTAGCAGCATCAAACGCTCACGATGCCACCTACCGTAAGTTCCCTCGCCGACAGCTTCAATGCCGAGACTAGCACCAGCTCCGCGCGTCCCAATACTCGAACAGAACGATCGAAAGGATTCACAATTCTCTCCTGAACCTAGAACTGACTCTCTACAGTTCAGATCCTCACGCTCAGGGCGACAATTCGGCGACGCCGCCAACCGCAACCGAACGGGTCAGGTCGATCACGACGTGTTTGAAGGACTCCCTGTACGACGATGGACGCGCCAGACTCAGACCGTATCGCAAGAGCCCAAAAGCGAGGCACCCGACTCCAATGACGCTCAAGGTCCGGGAGGGCGACCCACTGTCCCCGAACGCCCAATGCCCCGAGACAGCCACCTGTTGACCCCGGCGAGTCGAGCGCTCCTGCGCGCAGCCCGCGCAGGTTGCATCTATATTCGACAAGCTTCGAAGGACTTTGAAGACGAGGAGAAGGAGGCGACCGATGGGGAGGAGCAACCTTTAGTCCAGAGCACGGAACGCAGTTTTGTGACCCGCAAGTGGACGTCCGTCCCAAAGCATCTCGAGGCCGTGGAGGTGGAATTCCTTGCGAAGAGACGGCCGGGGATGCCATCTTTGTATGGTACATCTGCAAATGCAGATGGATCTAGTGCGGGTCCGATGAGGCGGACTCGTTTCAAGAAGGTCGACCCGGCTACAGGAAACATTTCGATTTATGAGGCTTGGGTGCCAGAAGGACACAAGATTGAGGGAGAGATTACCGATGACGCTCAGGTCGCTGCTCCGAGTAGCACTGTCACGGTCACTCCGGAGGCACCGGCTCCAGGAACTGTCATCGAAGGTGTGGGGGTGGTCAACGCAGAGGGCGTTGTAGTTGCGGAAGCCGGTTCGGTGAATGTAATAACGCCTCCGAAGAGGCGACCTCCTCCTCCGAAACGCAAGGCCAAGGGGGTCGGAAAGGGAAGAAGAAAGAAGGTCATGTTCGCTCCTGGCGACGGTGCGGATGCCTCTCAGGTGCATGGAGTAGTGGGGGCTGATGGTGCGGCAGAAAAAGAAGGTGGCACGGATCCCTCGAGATTGTCCGTTGACCAAGCTGGCCAGGACGATGACGATGAGGAAGGTGAGGAGGGTGATGAGAGTGACGATGGTGATGAGTCCATGCTTGATGCAAAGACACCAGAGACTTCGGTGCCACCGACAAGCACTGAGCCCTCGGCTGCTCCGGAACCCCTGCCAACACCGGCACTGGCAGTTGCTGAACCGCAGCCACCAGCCGTCGAAACACCTTCTGCTGCTGTCTTAGAGACGCCTTCACAATCTACAGTAACGCCACCGGCTCCTTCCGAGCCTTCAGAAGTATCTCTCGATATCTCCACGCCAGTCTTGGCCGAAAAGCCGATTGAAACCTCAGCACAACCCGAGGACGTGGAGATGGCGGATTCCACTCCTCAACAGGAGCAAAGCATAAAGTCTCCTCCTCCTCAGGTGCCAGTTTCACAGGAACAGACAGTTCAAGAAAGTGCAAAGACAGCCTCGCAGGCACCATCTCAAGACACACCCCAGGCACTCGTCCCAGAGACACTTCCAATCACAGCAAGTACGGAACAGACTGCTCCGGAATCATTAACAGTTGAGCCATCGGGAAGTGCTGATGAGACAGCTGGGCCACCAACCGAGCAGCCCCAACACGATGAGGATACGGTCATGGAGGATTCCGCAGCCCTCCCGGAAGCTGCTTCCAAACCGGACTCTGAACAATCAGCTCCTGAGCCTCTGTTTAACCAGAAATCCAACGCTCAACCCAATGAAGAAGGTACTGAAACTAAGGGGTCCGATCTACTCGCCTCATTGGAAGCAAGCCTGGACAAACCATCAGAAACAACCCAGCCGAGTGAACAAACGAATGAGGTTGAGATGAGATCAATTGATCAGCCTGCTGTCACAGAGCCAATCGCAGAAAATACGCCTCAGACCACTAGCGCAGCGGCAACTACTGTTGACCACCCATCTGTAGACGTCACCGAATCAGTTTTGGAGCGGCCCGCGGAGCAGCCCGCTGCGCCTGATCAGGCAGCACAGGCTTCTCAGCCACCTTCTGAGCAACCAGACAAACAACCAACTTCCGAAACGCCTGAGCAGCCTACAGGACAGATCCCAGACGAGGCTGCCGCCCCGACTGCCCCGGCTGCTGCAGAGCAAGCTGACAAGCCGGGTATCGAACAACAGCAGCCTCAGTCTGAGGATTCTATAAGTAACCAAATTGCACCGCAGGCCACGGAAGCCTCTGCTGCTGAGTCTGCGGCTCCGCCTACGAGCACATTAGCTGAACCGCCAGCCGAGCAAATACCCGACCAGCCAACTTCCACGGACCAGCCTTCAGAGCCCCCAGTCCAATCTCAACTATCTACCGAAACGCCCGAGGAGCAAAAGCAGCCCAGCCCAGAGAAACTTGCTGCTGTTGCTTCTTCGGAAGCGACGCCTACGCCAGCACCGCAGCCGTCACCGCCTCAAGAGCAGCAGCAGCCGCAGCAACCTTCACCCGAAGCCCCTGAACCACCCAAATCATACACCCCTCCCGTGCCTGCGCCTGAGCTCCCATCAGAAACACCACAGTCCGAAACTGTATCTGAGCCTCAGCAACCTCCAGACCAACCCCAAGAACCTGAGAATCAAGATTCGAAGCCTCCCAGCACCACTGCCGCACCTCAAGACCCATCACCAACCAAATCCCAACAACCCCCAGCTGACCCCGAACCCGTGGAATCTGCAGCCGACTCAACGAGCGAAAACGCAGATAAACCTGCCGAGGGCTCAACCACCGCCGCTTGACTTTACTCTTCCAGCTGGACGATCCCCAACAAAAGGCGCAAGCAAGGTGTTTAGGTGCACACGTTCAGTCAGTTCCCATTCGAGCCACCTTTCGCAAACCGGGGGACCAGGAATGATATATGTGTGGGGGACACTATTTATGTATATGGTTCATATTTCAATCTAAATAACCCTTTTCGTCCCTTTCAATATCGTATATTCATTACTGTTTCTTGTTTGTCTTCTGGGCGGGGAGCACAATTTCAACATCGCGGAAGTTGGTGGTTTTCACTTACCGGACCCGTGGGACATATATGTATGCCCTGCGATCTATGTGGGGAGGCAGACAACTGAATCAACCGGTAGTCCGCAAGTAAGGACGGAACATGTTCCAGAGAAGCCTACTGTAAGCGCTGTCCACCTAGCATATAGTTACGACCTGAGTATGTTACCAGTCCCTTCGAATTGTCGTAGATTCCAACCGTAGTGCATGGGCACGCACGCACATGGATCACGTGACGCGGGCACAACGCGGGGACACAGGGACACGGGGGTTGCACCCACAGTACTAGATCACCACGACCAGGCAGACCAGACACAAGGTACTGTACATGTACTTTATGCACGGCACTAGAGGGTGATCTGATCAACTCAACCATCCCGATGGAATACCAAGTTACGAGATGGGCGAAGCCAGCCATTGCCGACCTCCGGAAATATGCTTCCGCACTGGTCACATGACATTCCTACGCAGTCCAACAATATCCTTTAGCAAGTATCGTGACGGACAGGGCCAGAGATGGCGAGACGGGAAACAGTAACTGCCAAACAGAGAAAATGATTCACATGACCCACTGGTGGATGGCATGAACGGGATCACATTAGAGGCACGAGATCATACACGAAATCAACATACATCTGGTGTTGACCGAAACACCTGGGGAACCTGAAGAGATAATGAGGAAAAAAAGATTTCCAAAGTTCTGAAGGCGAAGAGAGAGGACAGAAATGAAGAGGCCATAGAGTTAAGAGGTTTTCACAAAAGTGGAAAGGACAGAAGGGGTAAAGGGGTGGGGGAGGGGGTTGGAAGGGTTGGTATATTGTTTCGCCATGCAATCGATGCAGGCTTGGATGAATGGAGGGAAGAAGGGGTAGTGAGAGTTTTTGAAAGAAGTTCGCTTCGCAAGAAATTAGATTCGATTCGATCCTGAGGGGAATAAGTCTCATAGGATGTAGACGAGACAGAAAACAAGGGGGTGAATCTCGAGTTAATTGCGAGATTGCAAGCAGAAAAAGAAATACGTGAACATAAAATGGAGTTGAGGTCCTTTCCAAATGTTGTTACCCAGCACGCCAAAGACGAATAGAAAAAAGCACATATCAAAAAGACGAATCTACGAGGACGGGGTCAGTCACCAGAACTTGGAACGAACAACAGTTCATCCAAAATTCGAGGGAGCTGCGATTGCGATATCCGAGCAACTTCTATTTCTTGCTCTTCCTCGGAGACGCGGTCTTCGTAGTCTTAGTCGCACTCTGCGGCTTCTTAGGGATCTGCTTCACCCCTTTGGTAGGTGATTTGGTCTTGGATGTACCCTTGCTCTCTTCCTTCTTTGATGTCGGCCGTTTTCGTGAATTCGTGCCCTTCGCTGCTGCGAGAATCTTCGCCTTGGTGGCTGCGGAGGGCCGATTAAGCTTGGATGTTATCTTTGTTGGCACCGAGGTCTTTGCAGACTTCGCGTCCGGCGTCTTTTGGGTCTTAGTCTGCGTGGACTTTTTGGGCATCGCGGCTTTAGCCTTCGCCTTGGTTGCCTTGACGGTGGGAAGCTTGATCTTGGTTTTCGTGGGTTCAGGTTTCGATGTTCGTTTCGTCGTAGCTGCTTTCGTGCTGGCAGGCGATTTGACAGTCGCTTTGGTTGTCTTGCTCGTTGACTTGGTGACGGCCTGCTTGGAGCGAGCAGCAGTCGATTTCGACACGGAAGCACGGGCGCGTGCGACCGCCTTCTTCACGCCTGCCTTAACTGCCTTGGTCGTAAGAATCTTTCGGTTCTTGGTGACACCGGATGGGGATTTGCTGAGCACAGTGCTGGCCTTCCGCTTGATGACCGGCTTCTTCAAGGCAGCCAGCTTCTGCCTTTCGTCTTGCTCTTTTGCGCGCCGGTCCTTCTCCCTTGGTCGCGGGCCCAGGATCCCACGGCAATTAGAGGCGCCGCATCGACACTGTTGGACGTTCTTCTGAGAATAGGGGCTGTCAAACATGTTAGAAGCTCCTCTGGCTCGACGAACATTGTCTACTCACTCGAAGTTGTAGTCATAGGTCAACTCCTCCCCAGTCATGATGCCCCGATCTCCAGCAAAGAGAGCCATGCGCGGCTTGCCAGCCACTGTCCACTTCTCCATGCGACAGTTCGGTTCACATGAATGATTCACGAAGCGGGCAATCGACCCCCGAGTAGCATCAATGATCATGTTTTGATCAAAGTACATCAAATAGTAGCACTAGAGCGCCCTTCAGTATGGAGTGCGAGGAGGCTGAAACAGGTAAAGACATACCTCATTGTTCTTGTACACCGTTCGCATTCGCCTCTCGCATTCAGTCTGAGTGATGATTTCACCTGTGTATTCCACAATGACTTGGTTGGGCTCGAATGTGCGGTTGCTGCGAACCCCGTAGCCGCGATCCTCTGTTTTAATGACCTCGACACCAACGTTGTACTTGCCTCCAACTTTGGCTCTGTGCTTAAGCTCTTCAAAGCTCCGGTTGCCACAGTCAGGGCCCAGCCTGCAGTTGCCATCATCACACTCGTACAGCATGTGTCGATTCTGGCAATCTTCGTCGCAGCCTGTCTCCTCCGTACACATACAGTTCGACAAGTCGATATGCTTGTTTGCGCGCCAGATGCTCCCAGCATCTCCCACAAAGACGTCTAGTCATCAAGTTAGCTCCTAGTTCATTAAGATTCGTGCGACAACCCAAGATAAGGCACGTACTTTTATTAGTCTTTCTCCACTCGTCAGGCTTTGGTTGACCGGGGGGCAGCGGCGAGAAAATATCGAACGGAAGCTGAAAGTCTCTTCCACGCTGCAGGAGCCTTTCTCCCGCAAACATGGGCATTGGTAATAGCCGTCGCTGAGGCGGAGCTTCATTCTTGTTATTCTGGCTCTTTCTTCTGTTCCTACTCCGGCTTTGACTGGGCGGTCCATCCTCGCGCTCTTGCCCGGTGTACAATCCATGAGCCAGCCAGCGCTTGCGCCTGAAGCGCGGCACGGGGGGTGGTGCCGGTACTGTTGCTTCCTGCGTTGTCTCTCCAGCAGCCTTGGCCGCAGCAGACAAGTCACTTTCCGAGACCCGTCTCTTCTTCGACGAAGGGTCACTGGTAGGTGCAGAGACCGGCTGATCTTCCTTGCTAAGGACGACAACGGTGCGCGGTCGTAGTCCGGACCGACGCTCGCCGCTGTCTTTGCCCTTTTCCGTCTCATCACGCGAGCGCTTTCCCAGTACGCTGGTCGCCCGGTCCACCAAGTCCGATGCCTTTTCCAAAATGCTCAACCGCGACGAGCGTCGGGTGGGCTTTGGACTGCTCTCCTTGACAGCCTCCACGATGGTTGTAACCTTCTCCTGCTCCTTCTTCTCGTCCTGGGTCAGCACCCGCTCCACGCGCTTGCGGAGACTCCGTCGCTGCACAGATGTGGTAATGTCCTCGGGCGGCGGCTCCTGGGATGATTTCTCGGAAGCCTGCGTCTCCGGGGTCATGGGGTGGTTGCCAAGGCTCGACTGCTCATTGGCCCAAAGGGTTGTTTCCATTACCGCTATGCTGTGCCGGAGGTGGGAGGCGGAGGAAGAGGATGATCGCTTCGGCTTCTCCGCAACGGAGGGTTCGCCTTGACCGGCAAGTGATTGATCGTTCTCGTCTCCAAGAGAAGAGCCATTGTGTTTACCCGCCCCAGCCAGGTCGTCTGGTCGGAGGCCCCCACGCAGCGAAGCGCGTGTTACACGTGTTGATCGTCGGCGTTGAGTCGGTTTCTCTTCGTGGGACGCGTTCTCATTGTTGCTTGAGGTCTCGGAGCGACTGTTCTCAGGGGTGAGAAGTTGTTCGGTGTACTCGAACGTCATTGAAGTGTCTGCATGGTCATGGGTGTGTTTCTGGAGGTCCGCAAGAGTGGCGGGCGTTGCGGGAGACGCGCCGGACAACCCAGTTGAGCGTTCCATGGTGAGAATCTTGGGGAAGAATCGGGATGCGGTGAGTATACGAAAGTCAAGAGTACTTCAACAGATATCAATAAATAGCGCCTGCGAGAGAGATTGACAGTCCGCAAGCAGAAGGAGTCAAATCCAAACTGGCTCTGACCCGAGGTGGGCTGCGTACGGGGAAGATGCGTGACTGATTCGGGTTGATGGAGGCCTTGTCACCAGGAGTGAACCGTATCAGAACTCAAATATCGCCCGGATCATGATAAATCCCGCAAGAAAGAACCACGGCGCAGAAATCCTAGCTGGTAGAAATGGCTGAGGGCTTGGATGGGGGAGGAAAATGGGCGAGGGCGAGGGCGAGGGAAAGGAGGAAGAGGAGGTACGGAGAGGGTTCGAGGAGGAGGAGGAGGAGGAGTTGTCCGTATTATATTATTATCTCTCACCAGCCCCGAAAGGACGGCGCCGCGGAATGCAAATGGCTCAAGAAACAAACCCTCCCAGCGTAATTTCAATCCACAGTCTCTCTGTGCTGCAGACTCTATCTCGTGCAGGCGGGGTTATACATTTCTTATAGCCATTATCCCAACATTGCTACATACATACTTCCATGTCATGCCGCCGGACTACCTCTTATGCGGCGGCATTACTTGCCCACCTCTCGCTCTTTATCTTGCCAATGGTTTTTTTTTCTTTTCGACGCTTCTGTGCATCGCCTCTTCGACAAGCACCAATAGTTTGTAGTCTATTCGCACAAATGTATTCGACTTATTGTACATATAACCCTAAACATCGCGTGATATCAAGTTGGGCCGGGTAACCGCAGATATGCACCTTGAATAAGGCTGGCGTGCATCTAGAGTAAACAACAAGGAAAAATATCTTGCAAAGAAAGTATAGCCAAGTGATGCTTCAAATAAGCTACTGGCGCGAGCATCTCGACATATCAGAGAAGGAGGAAAGGGGTATGTAAGGCTTGAAAGTTAAGACGCCGGATGATTCAAAGGGCTGTGGAAAAGGTGCAACAGGCATTACATCTGCAAATAGTCTTAAGGTAGAGAGAAGAAGAAAAAGAAGAGGCCGAGGAGGAAAGAAATTCAAAAAGGAACAGTTTACCTACGGTGCAACTGTAAGTTGTGTCATGAGGAAAAAAGAAAGAAAAAAAAAAGCAGACATGGAGCCGACGGGACCAAGGCAAAACGCAGAGTCCTAGATGAACGCCTCATTCATGAGGTTGCGAAGAAGGGACTCGCTGCATCTCAATGTCGGGCTGACGCTCAACATGGCGAGGGAGGTACTTGCGCTTTACGGTGCTCAAGCGTTGGTCACCCGCATTGTAGGTTCTCTTAAACTGCATGTAGGTCGGAGGCCGCGGTCGCAAGAGCACGGACAGCCAATTTCGGATGGCATTGCCTTGCGTGAAGGGACGATGACGATCGGCCTTGGCAAACTTGTGAGAGTTCAAGTATTCTCTAGTTGTCTCGCCCCGGCCAACCAGGAAGATGTGATACGTCCATAGGGAAGCAGGATACGGCGCAGCAATTGCGCCATACAGCACCATGGCCCAAGGCACTCTCCATTTGTCAATCGCAGAGCCGAAACTGATATATTCCTGGTTGCGGTATACCAGGATGTGAGCGAGACTGGCACCTAGTAGGAATAATGCAAGTAGCGTGGAGGATGCCACGAAAGTCAAAAAATAGCGATAGTTGCGCCGGCCCACACAGTTGTTAAGCCAGACACAATGATGATCTAGAGTTTCCACGCAGTTATCACACACTCGGCAGTGATAGCAGCGCGGCGGCCGCCAGATACAGCAAGTTTCACAGTATTTAACGGGGACATCCATGGCTGCGACGTCGGAAGTCGCCAGTTTGACCATCACCCAGTCATTATTTGGCGGGCCTACTGCCAGTGGATCAACTGAAGGGTCTGGTGGAGGCAACTGGTGAAGGTTTCGTGGAATTATCTGGAACAACAAATCAGCATGCGAAAGTGCAGCCTGTCCTGGAAAGACTCTTACCCCGGGATCAACCACCGAAGCATGGATAAACGACGAAAAGCATAAATAGAAGAGGTAGGCAAACAAAATCGGGATGGCAGGAGATATATGATGCCAAAGCCAGGGAGCCCTATGCGCATGGCGGTCAGTCAAGATTGTATCAGGATCCTCAAAAGCCGGATCTCTTACGAATATGCGAAGAACAGTGCCGAGGGCACGACCACTAATATCCCAGTAGCAATATTGACGGGCTTGTCCCTCGAGTTCTGCAACCTCCCGCCGCCAAAGAATATCGTGTTGCCGACAAAGTACTCATAGTTCTTCCCCAGACGACTACGCTTGGTAGTTGGGGGTTGCTTCTCAATCGACGCAGGTGTCGACCCGGCAGAAGACAGCCTCTCGTGCGCGCGATCACGGGCTTCTTGCACATGGTTCCTGCTCTGCAGCGAGAGAAAGGAAAGAGGCGATCTTTGAGGCGCATCAGGAGCGTTCGGATTGCCGTGGTCCACGCCTAGGTTGAGATGTGGTGGCTTGAGCTTGTAAGCCCTCTCCCTGTCGTGGATAAGCTTTGCACTCTCGCCTATGCTCCTCCCCGTCGTATTGCCCATCGGGCTAGCATTCGACGCCGTTCGGTCGGGGATGATAGGGTCTGTGAATTCGGTGCCTCTCGAAGGAGGGGGCTCTTGATCTATTGGCGGGAGAGAATCTCGAGGTGCGGTACTATTCGAGATTAGACTCTGCCGGTTCTGGCTCCCGTGCTCGCCCCATTCTTCCGTAGTGTCCGTCGTGGTTCCTTTCGTCATCGGTCGACCTCTATGGGCCTGAAGTCGCTGGGATGACATTGGACGAAAGAAGCCCTGCGCCGTTAAGGAAGGAATGTGAGATCGACTCAGTCGACTGCCAGAGCTTCCAGGCCTTGTCGTCGTCTGACTCGTTGTTGTGATGGAGCTCCTTGCGGGTGGAGGTGCTCGTCGGGAAACAGACGGTCGCGAGCGTGGCGGTTGCGACGACATAGCAGTAAAGGCTTGGGAATTCTCTCCGTCATCTGAAGCCATATCGGTCACTCGCGACGATATTCCGCCCACGGAAGGGGGTCGCGGTATACCCAACGCATGTTGCGCCGGCGGAGCATTCGGCGCATCGCTGGTCTCCGACATTGCTGGAAAGGGAAAAGTAGGTTGTTTGTATGGCGTGGTTAATGATCAGAGTTCCGTGAATCAATAGCGCGCATCAACCATATTGCAGCCAGACAGGGGTAAAAGAGGATGGATAGATTCGATAAACTAGATACCGGGAACCGGGGACCGCAATTCTTCGGTTAATGAGTATAGATCAGGGTCGGATCGAAGTCGAACTTAAGAGGGTCTGAAGGAGTGACAGGAAAAATCGTAAATCGAAGTAGAAGTGGTTGAATAATCGGAAATGAGTGTAAGCAACCTAAAGAGAGCACTGGCCGATTAGTTTCGCGGACAATTAATTTCGAGTTATATTGGGGGTCGGGAGGAGAGGGCTTGGGCCAACCCCTGTCCAAGGTAAATGAACCCAGGGCAGGAAAGTTGTACTGTAGCACCGAACAAACGGACCTGGAGGAGGGGATGCAGAAGGGGATGCAGAGGAGGAGGCCTTCTTAGCAACCGGAGCCCATCATAGTACGATCGCAAGGGCGACCATGACCTGAAGATGGGAGGGGGGGTGGTGGTGGTGGTGGTGGGCTGTAAGGATGCGTATAAGCGTCACGGGGAATAGCTAAGGTAGGAGAGGCACAGCCAGCCAAACGGTCGGGACTGGGCAATGGCTGCCTGAGGAAAGAAAAGTCGTATGATACTCCACACCGTCACTGCGTGCAGCCTTATTTTAGCCTGACAATTTAGGCGACAACGGGCTTCAGCTCAGCTCAGCTTTAGCAGCTGAGTCAGCCCTTCCATAGCACCAGAAAGTCAAAATCCCGCTGGCCAACGGGATGTCACCTGATGATGCGCCGGCAACATCATCGTCCGACACCCACCGATTCTCAAACAACCCCCCCCCCCAAGCCAAATCAAACCCACACCTCGTACCCTCTTACCCCAAACAAGGGCTGATATACATTCAAATAAAACCACCACAATGTCCTCGATCGCTGCCATGGCCTCTCGCCGGGCCTTCGCCCGCCAATCCCTCCTCCGCGCTCCCCAGCGCCGCTTCCAGTCCTCCAAGCTGGAGCAGGCCAGCCTCGACAAGGCTCCCAAGCGTGACCCCGAGCTCTACGTACGGCATCCACATTCAATTGAAAACGCGGACCAATTTCCTAACCAGCATTACTCCTCTAGGTCCTCCTCGGTGTCATGTCTGGTGCTTTCCTGCTTGCCGGATGGTAAATGCCACGCTCCCCTTCTGTGACACACGAATTCGCTTTTGCAAAATTGGCCTCCTCCTCCTCCTCGGCCATTCTTTCCACACACATCGCGAGCCCAATTGCACTTCCACCACAAAACCCCGGTCAATTTTCCAGCTACTCTGTGCTAATGTGTTCCTCAAAATGCAGGTACTTCGGCCGCAAGCCCACCTCCGTCACCTCCGAGAGCAACGTCCGCATCGGCGAGAGTGCCATGCCCTGGGAGCAGGCCGATGCCGAGGGCAAGGTCTACAAGTACCAGTACCACCCCCACGGTGACAAGAGCCAGCCCCTGCGCAACGCTCCCAGTGCCTTGAACACTGTCATCGTCCCCAACGTCACTCTCCCCGCCGTAAGTAGCCGCTGCTTTTATATAATAAGTCCCCCACCCCACCCCCACCCCCCCCCCCCATGTACTCGGATTTTTTTTGGCATTGGAAGAACAAGGTTGCTAAATCCTCTAATGCTAGGACCTTCATGAGCGCTTCAACAAGTACGGTAAGGAGGAGTGGGACTATTAAACGGTCCCGCACCATGCGGAAGGGATTTGATTGATGAAGTAAAGTTGAGGCAACATCGGCAACTGACCGCTGTACACTAAAACTTGTGTGAAGATGTGAAGATTAGAGTGAGAAGTTTATGTGGGAAAGGAGAGAGAGAGTACTGATAACAGCTTTGTGCATAGTTCTTTTTTTTTTGACGAGGTTCTTTTTTTTTGGAAGACTGTCGTTTCTGTTCTTGTTTCATTTCACAAATCCCTGATCCTTGAAAGTGTAAGATGCCATAAGTAGTAGAGTACTTAATTGATCTCGCAAACAGGTATTCATTTACACAAAAGTCACATCTCGTTAGTCCAATGAGGAAAGATTACTGTTGAAGAAAAGTACAGGAAAGTAGATAAGCAGAGCTAAAGATCGGATGAAAATACAAACCACCCCCAACTATATGCCCCAAGTCTATTTCGTTCAAGATTTAGTCGCCTTATTCACCTCACTGGCCGGCTTAGGGTCCGCGGAGCCCTTCCGTTCCTCGGAGCTACCGTGTCCAACTACTGAAGCTGGACCTTCCTCGACATCTTGAGGCTGATGTCTTTGAATGGTTTCGGGGTTCTGGCCCTCAACATCCGGATGCGGCGGAGCAAACTCGATCTCACCGTCAACCATGTCAACGAGATGACCCTTGTCCAAACGAGTCGAGGTCTCGTGTCGGGTTTCGAAGGACACCTTGCCCTCCTTTCTCAATGAGGCAACGAGCTCCTCGTCCAGGATGTTGCCATCCTGATCGCGGTATTCTACTCGTGCCTTGGTACTGTGACGGGCCCGAGGCGTAACCGCAGGCTCTTGAGGCTCTTCCTGAAGAACTTCCTGAGCATGCTGTTGAGGCGCATCCTGAGGTGGGGCCACAACGGGAGGGGCCTGTGGAACAGATGTTTCCGTAGGCGGAATAGCCATGTTCGCGTTACTATCAACGTACTGAGTCACGTAATGGCTTAGCTGAGGCGATATGTTAGTCATGGTACCCAGGAGTATTAAAGCTTCTCAGCGCTAGATTAGGGTACCTACATCGGTGTAGAAGGTGTTGCAGTCAAAGTCCCAGGTATCCAAGAGCTTCACTTGTCTGCAAGCTTCCTGGGTCCAGGGGTTGCCGTAAACCAAGGGCGAATAAACGACGAAGGTGAAGATGCTAAGGGTAAGGAATAGACCAGCCAGGATCTTGCCAATCACAGGCTTGGATGGCAAGCCAAGCGATCTAACGCGATTGGCGATGAAGTCGAATTCCTGACAGAGTGCCATGATCGCAAAGTACAGCGCCGGGAAATAGTGGTGCAAGAAGAGCTGCCGGGCCATGAGATAGAAAGGGAAGTAGTGAAAAGCCCAGCCGAGGACAGTGGTGCCAATCTCGTAGTCAAAACGCTTGAAATTAACGTTGCGATAATCACCGCAGCTGCGCTGCCAACGAAGGACAGAAACGCCCTTGAAGAGAAAGTAGACTGCGATAGCCACAGTCGACGACCACCAAATGAACGGGTTACCAAGGAGGTAGACCTGACGGTGGTCTTTACCCCAAAAGTTGATACCGCGGAGTAGGGTAGGCCATGATGGAGGGCGAGAATCCCAGGCGTGCGATTCCGTGAGACCGGCATTCGTCACCCACATCACCTTCTGTAGTTCGAAAAACTTGCCGAAAAACCCAGGGTTCTTGTAGTTAACCTTCTCCGCATCTTCAGCCAGCATCGGGTGGTTGTTGGATTCAATATACCAGACACTGTTTGGTAGCGTGGCTCCCCTGGCGCAAGTAACCTCCTGCTGATCGAAGCCCCACTCAGGAAGCTTGACCTTGTGAGAGAACAAAACGCAGTTAGTCATGACGTGTACGAGGCGGAATTTAGTTTGAATAGTCCGAAGCCGCTTCTTGGCTTCTTCACCATCGGACATCGACTTGACGATCTCAACGCGGAAGAGATCGTTTGCGTCGCCAGGAAAGCCGTCGTATCCGTATGCTGAAACCTCAAATTGCCAATCAACATCAGTCACGGGGGGGCGCTCATCGTGCGAATGGACTCGCCGGCGCGTGACAAAGTGGTTAAGCTTGATGGTGGCGCCGTCTTCGATGTATTCAGCGGTAATGTTGTCCCAAGCCAGAGGACCTTCAACCGTTCCATAAGGACCCAAGGGCTGTGTCTGGTTCTCGAGAATGAAGACATTGTTTTCGTCCTTGTGGGGGTAAAGAGTGATCTGTTGCTGCTTGCTTCCCGTAGGGTACATGTGGTTGTGAGAGTGCAGGTAGCCTCCCTGTGTGTTGAGGTGGCGCAGGGAGACACGAGAGCCGAAGACAACGTCTGCAGGAACGTCCTGCATAGATTTCGAATTCAAGGTTGCCTGGAACTCCGAGGACATGAACCCGTCTCCATCTCCAGGGTTGACCAAGCACAAGAAGTGGATTGCGAACATCCCGCAGTAGAACGTCAGGGGGATGATGATGAGACAGAAAAAGCGGGCAAAGAAATGCTTGAACCAAAGACGCTAGAAAACAGAATATTAGCTTCTGCTATGGGCGGAGCACGGGGTTTCATTGCATACCGGTGTGACATTGACCGTATCGCCGAGCAGGACCCAAAGTTGGAGAACAGTGAGCGATCCAACCCACGCAACAGTGAACAAACCGACCCACTTGACACTCAGGGTAGCACCCAAGGCAAGACCAGACGCGACCAGCCAAAACCACCAGGATACACGGAAAGCATGCGAGGGCCCCATTTCATGTTGATTGGTGAAACATGTGAACGACAAAGCTGTGAGCGCGGTGAAAAATACCAACGGAGAGTCCAAGAGAATCAGACGCGATTGAGTAATTAGACCGTTTTCTGGGCCGGATTAGCAGACATTATCCAGCCGCCATTGAGCCATCACTCACCGAAGATGACAACACCGGCGCCCAAAATAGCCGAAATAGTGCGGCAGCCCGACGCCTTTAGAGTCAAGAACATCAGCGGGACCGTCAGGACACCCATAATCGCTGGGAGCATCCGCATCGCAACATAAGGCACCCCGGGCTCGAGGTAGTCCTTGCCAATGTCCTTAAAGTCGAACTCGCCATCGAAACCTGCAAGCCAGCCAGCCAGTGTGAGAAGAAGTTTAGCAAGCGGAGGATGAACATCCATGAAAAAGCGGCCCTTGATATATTTGGAGGCGAAGCCACCGAAACTGTTGATGAGATTGTCAGACGGGAGTTGTTCTAGAGGCTATGCGCAATGGTGATAATCTCAAGACATACTGGACTTCATCGAAGACAACGCTGGAGGGCTGGTAGATCCGGAACAGACGAACCACCGCAGCCACAATGGTCACTACGACCAACGTCTTGTAGTCAGAGGCGGGGAGCTTGAAGATGTTGTTGTCCGTAACACCTTCCGAGGCGTAACTGGGTGCCCGCACAGTCACATTTTTGCGACTTTTCGGACCCGGAGAGCGACTTGAAGAGCGTAATTGCGACTTTGGTGGGAGTTTGACCTCCAAGGTGTTTTTAGATTGAGACGCCATTGTTACGACGCTTAACAGTTGGTAGGGTCAAGGAGCGAGGAGGGGACAGGTTCAAAGGGTCGGGTTAAACAAACAATAACCCGATTAGATCATCCAGATATTGCTGCGGGCCAGCGATATGACGAAAGCCGTGCAGTCAATTGCTCCAACTCCAGGAGGGAGCCTTGGAATAGAAAAAGCCTGGCGCTTGATGCAGCAGGGATAGATTTGAGATAGGAGAGATAAAAGAAATAAAGGGAAAAGAAAAGAGATCAATGAACGAGTGTAAGAATTAAGAAAGAAGAAAGGCCATGACAGCGCGGTGGGGGGGGGGGGGGAGCAGCAGCAGCAAGAAAGGTAAAGGAATGGGGTGGGGGTGAGGAGAGATGGATGGAGAAAGAGGACAAAGACAACACGTGTGGGACGATTAGGGAGGCGGGATGAAAGCGTAGTTGACCGGTTTGAGGCCAGATCGTCGGGAGGGAGGTTAAGTCTAGGTTAGTGGTAAGTCTTCCGTAGCTGCGTAGTAGCCGCGTAGTAGCCTCGTAGGAATAGACTTAGTAAAACTGCCCGTCAGCAAGAGAAAGCGACAGGGAGAGAAACATCCATTGAAGCATGCAGTTCCGATCGGTGGCTGGCCTGCTGCGGCGGCTGGATCCTCTTTCCGCCCCGATGCAAACAGTACGTATGCACTGTACATAGTGAGACTGAGAGGCACTGCCTCCCAGCCAGCCAAATGGGGGCGGTAATGGTCACGTTAGTGGGGGGCACAGTTCTGTATAGTATACAATGAAAAGCACTGCCCTTAATGTCCTTACTTCTTCGGTTAATTTAATTTTCATACAGCGCTTGCTCAATTATAACCATCAATTCTGATACCATGGCAATTCCATCACTTGGATCATGGTACATGTACGTGCTCATAGTATGGCCTCGGACTGACAAGAACCGTTCGTCCGCTTTAAGCCTAGACCCCCGGCTTTCCGCCAGCCAATCACACGTCATCTCTGCTAGCCGCCGCGGATCCTCTCATGAAGTTCACCGCCCGCGCTTAGTCAGTCCGCAGCAACCGCCGTCCGGGAAGAGACTCGCTATAGATGAAAGTCCAGCCCGAAAAGGACATCCCGACGCCCGCAAGACCACTCTCGCATCTCGGATTTCTGTCTCTTCAACAGACTGATCTCCCCTCACCGGCTTGAATTATGGCCGCCGTTAGTAATGGAAGTACTCCGTTACCAGAAGATGTGAACAAACCCCCGGAGGGTGTGGTATTGCCACCCAAGGATATTCGAGGTCAGTCCCAGCTTCGGCCAAACCCGTCCGCAAGTATTCACACTGACAATCTCACCAGCAATCGTCGAGAAGACCGCCGGATACGTTGCTCGAAATGGTCCTGTGTTCGAAGGTAAGTTCTGACTCACCGATTCCATGGGCCCCAAGTTCCGACTCCGACCTCTTAACACACATTCCGCCTTTTCTCCAGATCGTGTTCGCGAGAAAGAGCGAAACAACCCGAAGTTCTCTTTCCTTAACCCCGACGACGCATACGGCCCATTCTACCAATGGCGCCTCATAGAGATCAAGGAAGGACGAGGGTCGACTGCGCTCACAGGTCGTCCCGGCGAAGCCAGCGCGGCCGCGGAGCCTGAGAAGCCCAAGGGCCCCCCCGAGCCCCCAGAGTTCCACTTCTCCGCCCGGATGCCCATCATCAACGCGCAGGATCTCGAAGTCGTCAAGCTGACGGCCCTGTTCGTAGCCCGACGCGGCAAGTCCTTCATGACCGCCCTCTCCCAGCGCGAGGCCCGCAACTTCCAATTCGACTTCCTCCGCCCCCAGCACAGTCTCTACTCGTTCTTCACGCGCCTCGTCGACCAATACACGATCCTGCTCCGCGCGGAGGGCATCGACGCCGCGACGACGGAGAAGAAGCGAGTCGGCGAGCTGGAGCGCAACGTCCAGAACAAGTACCACGTGCTCGACCGCGCCAAGGAGCGCGCCGAGTGGGTCAAATACCAAGCGCAGCAGAAGCAGGAGAAGGAGGAGGCCGAGGAGAAGGAGCGGATCGCCTACGCCGAGATCGACTGGCACGATTTCGTCGTGGTCGAGACGGTGCTGTTCACCGCGGCCGACGACCAGATCGATTTGCCGCCGCCGACCTCCCTCCATGACCTGCAGTCCGCCTCCCTCGAGCAGAAGGCCATGATGTCGCTCAACCCGCTGCGCATTGAAGAAGCCATGCCCACCGACCTGGACGCCTCCAACTACTACAACGCCTACCCGCACCCGCACTTCCCCGAACAAGTCTCCCAACCTTTCGTCCCTGAGCCCACCCCCGTCCAGAACACCGCCGGCCCTGTCTACCCGCCCCACGTCGGCCTCCCCATGCCCACCGCGCCCGCCGCGGCGCTCACCGCCGCGCACCAGGAAGAGGAGCGCTGGATCCGCGAGCGCATGGAAGCGCGCGATCAGGCCGCCGCCCTCAAAGCCAATGCCACCGCCCAGCCCCAGCAGCAACAACAACAACAGCCCATGCGCATCCGCTCCGACTACGTCCCGCGCGCGCAAGCCCGCCGCCAGAACGCCGGCGGCGCCACCGCCCTCTGCCCCAACTGCCACCAGCAGATCCCCGTGGCCGAACTCGAGCAGCACATGCGCATCGAGCTCCTCGACCCCCGCTGGAAGGAGCAACGCGCCAAGGCCGAGTCGCGCAGCGCCACCACCAACTTGTCGACCGTGGACGTCGTCAACAACCTCAAGCGGCTCGCCAGCCAGCGCAGCGACGTCTTCGACTCCTCCGTCCTCCCCACCGACGGTGCCGCCGCCGCCGCCGCCGCTACTGCGGAGGATCCACGCAACAAAAGGATGGCCTTCGAAGGTGCCCACGGGCAGGGTCCCGTGCCCGTCGGTCCCGCGGGTGGCCCTCCTAACCCTCAAAATATGAGTGTCGAAGAGCAGATCCGACGGATTCACGAGCGACAGGGTAATTACCAGCGGTAGCTGCTGATCCACCAAACAAAATAGGAGGAGTGGTATTTGGGTATTTTGAAGCTGTTATTGATTGCTACGCTCGCGGGGAAACCCCCCTGCCCCCCCCCCCATCGGTGCGATATTCTTTTCGATTTTACATCTTTCTCATGGAGGCGTTTATTCTTTTTGTTCGTGTTTTCTTCGCTAGTTCCCATATTTTTGTTTCGGAGTATGTATAACTTGACTCGCTGGTATTTCTTTCTTCCGTTTTTTTTTCTGGATGCGAGAGACGAGACAGGCCCATCCTGTCGCAAATTTCATGACCAAAAACACACCCCCTTTGATGCAGTCATTCCACGCCACTACTCGTGTACGATGTAGGCTGCAGGGTCTTTATGCTTTATGCTTATTGCTCCAGGTAATAAGATCATCATAGATTGTAATATGTGCATGTGTAGAAGCTCTTCCCCGTGCTTCGGTATCATCCATCTCGTATACCACACCATCCAGTCACCTTGTATAGAAAGGTATCTAGTACCAGTAATAAAAGCAAAGAGTAAGAAGCGAAAGAGAAGACGACAGGTAAGGATGAAGAAGGTGAACAATCTTGGAAGAAGAAAAAAATGAAGAAACGAATAACGAAGAATCAAACTCGAATGCAATGTCATGGTTCATTCGCAGCTCCTTTCTGCGTGATCAGGAGTTGCGCTCGGCAAGAGAAGACAACGACGTCTGTGAGCAAGATGAAGAACAGAAAAGAAACGAAGATAGGCTATTATTTATACAGGTTGGAAGTGCAAGTTCAGCAAGAATTAATAATACATACCATGGGCTGCGCTTGTTCTGAAATATGCCTAAGGCAGCAAAGCGACGGGATCGGTGAGTGATTAAGCAGGCAACCACACGAGAAAATCTTGGGGTATGAAGTGAAAGAGGAAATGATGTATAGCAATTGGATATCGAAACACGGGGCTCTGAAACGCGAGAATGGAAAGTCGATAACGTTGTATCCGGGTGTTCGGTGTCCACAGGTCTTGGAAAGTAATTTGTGCGCAATGAATCAGCAAATGCCACTCTTGGTTGCAGGGTGACTGATAACAGTCTCCTCTATATGCACAGAGGGTTGGGATTCTTCATCAACATGGGCGATCTGGGCGATGTCCGATGGCCCGTCAATTTGTTCATGTGTATCATGGAATAGTTTTTCATGGTCTTCGGTATCCGTGCCATCATCAGGAACCGAAAGAGTCACTGGAATCGCGACGTCCGCGGGAGCAGACACGAATGGGTCCTCGTTAAGGGAGGTCTTTTCCTGCACTTCATTATCAAGCTCGTCGATATTCCGAATCTGCAGACTTGTGTGATCAACCTCCGGCGTAAGGTCTGGTAGGCTTTCTTCCGGGCCATCGACAATCGTCTCCAGGGGATTTTCCGCTGCACTCGAAAAACTCTCGTGATGTGCGTGGTGTCGGTGTGACTGGTTGAATAATGGAATGATGCCGCCACCAATTCGGGACCAAAACATTCTTTCCCTTAATCTGATGGTCTCATCCCAGGCTTCCTTCTCCTCCTCGGCATCCCCAATTCGAACATGGCCGTCGAGAATCAAGCGAAGATATCCTGTAAACTCGCAGCATGATCGTACCTTCTCCAAGCAAAGCACACACAGCGGGTAGCGCTGGGCGGTCTCGTTATCGGAAGTGCGGAAACGATGAGTCCTCTCGTTGACGGAGCCGGTCCGGCGTTCACCACAGAGTGAACATGGGAACTCGTACCGCTTAGCCGATGAAGGCATAGGCTCAACCAACAGACTACCTTCACAGATTCCACCCAATACAGACCGCCGAGTTAGCCAAGAGATCCCAGGAGCGGCATCCAGTCGTAGTGTTGGCTCAATATCTTCTACAACCACTCGCTTGTAGAAGCGAGTTTCCTTCAGTGGGATGTGGGATGTGACTGGTTGAGGAGACGACACGCTCCCGCTGGGAGAATGGGTACTGGATTTCGCAGGCGACGAGGACGCAGAGCCGAAGCCGCCAGTGCTCAGACTAGCAAGGCTCATGACATTCAAACCGGCGTAAGACCCACTGGTGGCACGACTCGGCGGCTTGGACAGTCTCGACGTGGTGAACAGTTCTCGAAAATCCTCATACGCTTGTATATCGGTGCGGCAAACAGCCTTGATCAGGTGTGGGAAACTGGTTGAAGGGGCCGGCGTGATGTCTTCCATTGCGATGACATCCTCGAGGGCATCCGAGCTTTCCATGTTCTTCCTGATGGATGGAGGCCGCATGGGTGCAGCTGGAGAGGACGGCGCAGTTGAGATGATGGTCCGAGCATCAGCATCGTCCTTGGTGACGTTCATTCCTTGCAAAACAGATTTCAATTCGGCAAGTTGCTCCTGATGCGATGCGAGGAGTGCTTCGGTATCTTTGACCTGAGCACGTAATTGCTCGTTCTTCTTTTCTACTGCTTCGCGCTCAAGTTTAGCGGCTGCGACCATCTATATTTAAACAAGTATGTCAGCACACGAGCTGGGACAACAGCATACATTGCTGAGATCAAACCTTGTTGGCCTCTTCAAACAGAGCAGCAGTCAAAGTCTCTAGTTCTTGTTCGATGCCCTTCTTCTCCTTCTCTGCAAGCGCGCGCTGGGCCTTCTCTTCAGCCAACGCGGCCTGTAGGCGCAACATTTCGTAATCGACATCGGCTTTCTTGATTAATACTTCCTGTTCAACGTCGCGCCGGTATTTGTCGTTCTCCGACTCGAGAGAGCGGATCTTTTTCTGAGCCTGCTCGAGTTCCTGGCGGGTGGCAACTAAGCTGTCATCTAGCGTGGTTTGGTTGTTGATCGCCTGAACAAGCTTAACACTTAGAGCTGCGACTTCATTGCTGAGATCGGGGTGGTGCGACTGGGTGGTGGATGCGGTTTCCGAGCTTTCCGCGCTGCTCGCGAGTCTCGGATCCTTAAGGGTATTGAAGTTGCTGTCTAAAAAGTTTCCCACACTGGATGATCGGACTCCGGGAGTCGGTTTCTCGGCGACAATCTCCGATAAATCGTTTGTAGAGCGCGCTTTCGTAATGGTTCTGTCGGGTGACAGAGACCTATTCTCGGAGGAGAGGGATCGTCTGTGGCTGGTAGGTCGCGGAAGCATGTTGGAGGGTGAGAGGAAATTATGACGCGAATAGTAGGTGTGAAAGGCGATGAAACTGTCTCCGACAATTAGTAATGCCGTAGGAGAATGTAGTAAGAGAATGGACAGGTTAAGAAGACATACTCGGCCATGGTGATAAGCGAAGCTGCAGGTCGGGTTATTGAAGATAGATGGGGTATTACACTGATAGCGAGGCGGGTTTCACAACCACGTATATAGCAGGTCCGGGACTTCCCATCTGCAACTCCTCACAGACTCAAGAGAGCGTAATCAAGATCTATGCATGGGACAAGTGAAGTAGGGGGTGGTAGGTGTAAGAGTAACGCAACGTCTCCGCCAGCGCGCAGCGTGGAGAGAAATCAGCGAGTCGAGCCACGACGCATTGAGACCGACTAGGAAGGAACGGGAGTTGAACGACGCAACAAGAATCGCTTGATCGAAGTAAAGACAGTGAGGGAGTGTACGAAGAAAGAACAAGTGAAGGAGAGTGAGTAGAAGCGAATTGAGGGAGAGGGGGAGTGGAGGAGGAGGAGGAGGGGAGGGGGAGGTAGGGTAGGTAGGATAGAGCCGGACAGATGACGATAGAGGCGGATCGGGGAATCAGGGCGTGATCAAAAGGAAGGGTGTGGATATTAGAGTCGCGGATGCTACCCCTCTTTTTCTCCAGGTGGGCGTTGATATTGTTGGTTCGTATCAAAAGGGAAAGGAGAGGGGAAAACAAAGAAGCAGAAGAAGTGTAAGAAGGCGAGGGTTGGGATTAAAATTTCATATGATTAAGGATTAGGTTAGTGGGCAAAGGTGATTTTGAGAACTTTGAATAGTTAAGGTAGTAGTAGGTAATGAGTACGAAGTACGGAGAGTACGGGATAGCAGACAGACGGAGGCCGGAACTGATGGGCACCAGCACAAGCACAGCCCCGGGCGGCGCCTGAAGCAAGCCAGAGTAATTGAGGTAATTACTGTATATTACCGGTATCGCCGCCCGCGGTCAGGCGGCCACTCGAAGGACGGTTAAGGATTTTTTGCAGCATTAGTTCCGGTGGCGAGTGTCGTATATCTTACGCTAATTACGGAGAATACGCGGAGATACCTTCCACCCACCCAATCACACCCTCAGGCGCTTAAACTTCAGTTGTCGCGTCAGGCCGATATCTTTGCCCGTCATCTGTGAGTGAAGCTTAGCGAAGGAAATGACCAGATGGGAAGGTTGTTTTAGCTCCGAGTCAATCTGTCCCCCAAGGAGAAACCATCACACCCTCATCACACCTCCCAATAAGAAAAAAAAAAAAAAAAAAAAACAATAAAAATAAAAAAGACCCCCTGCAATGGCTGGAGACGGAGTATCTGGAGACGGATCTGCCGATAGCAGTACTCCGTACTGTACTCCCCCGTACCGATCCTCGTCTCCTTCACTGCATTCCGCTTTATAAATAACTCGAAGCCACGTTCCCATGCCGGCTTCTTCGGTTTCCGCTCCCAGAGTGGTGTGTGTGTGTGGTGATCTTGATACAGACCAGCGTCTCGCCAAGGGATACCGGAGTGAGTGGCTGGACCAGGAGGGGGTGATTATTCTCACTTGCCTCTTCTTCCCCTTCCACCCCCTCTCGCCCTAGAGACTACTCACCTAGTCAGTACACTGGCCTCGATGCAATTGAAGACCCGACCCAAAAAATCGGAGACCCCATTGTCAATGGTTGGGATCGCGCCGGTTTGCTTTTAGCCTGGCCCTACCGGACAATCTCAGCCCAAAGCAGTGGGATTGTCAGTGCTCGGTGAACTGAAGATCACTGTGGTCTTGGCAGTGGATGACCATACGTGCAGTAGATGAGTATGTGTAGTGTGTATGAGTATAAGCAAACAAGGGAATTATCAGCTTCTGAGACATTGGAACCTCAACTGATCCTTGGTTGAGGCCCTGATCGGCAGAGAGCCCAGCTGTCACTGCTTGAATTGTAGCCATTGCTAGGCAATAGAGCTGAATTGCGGTGTAATCGTCCCAATCTGGCGGATCGAAGCTGCATTCCCTCCGCCATACTATTGATTTCCTGATGGGGCAATGATGGCCTTCGGGATGCCTCATGGCGCCCCGCCCGGGTGATACATGGTGGCCTGGGTGCCTGAGGCATGACGCTATCATCAAGGTGGGGGTGGAAACTTCCATCAATAGCAGATGCATGAGCGGGTTACCTCCATTCCCTCTGTGCATAATCTTTTTTCCAACTTTGGGTTTCCATTCGATACAATATTATTTTGCTTTGTGATCTCGCAGCAGAGATCCTCTTGGTCCGACGATCTACACTGAAATTCCCCGAGCAGACCGCACTGATCAAGGAGAAACCCCCCTTTCCACAGATTGTCAACGATCAACTTAACTAGCAGCAACCATGGCCGACGCAGAGTTGGAAGAGGTCAGTATGCCAGCCTCATGCCCCGACCCTTCGATCTTCCCCATCTGTCATCATGATGCCATAGTCAACCTCGTTCTTTCCCATCAGTGTATCGTTCTTCGACCATAATGCTCAGACATGTAACAGATCAGACGGGCCCGCATGGCTCAGCTCCAGCAACAGAGCGGTGGTGCACGCGGCGGGCCAGGTGACGGTCAAGAAGATCAGAGAAAGTACGCACTCTTTACAGCTACTCACATGATTGGGACCACTAATCGCTAACCTTCTGTCAAGACAAGCTGAAGGTATGCGCAATAGCAACCCCGGATCTACCTGTGACATGTGAAGAGCGCCGACCTAGAGCAACCTCCGCGCCATCTTTCCTCCTCCTCCACCTCCGCCTACCATGCTGCAAAGAAGAATGACTTTACTCACCATATCCTCCCCAACTAGCCGACCGCCGTGCCTCCATTCTGAACCAGATCCTCGAACCGGAAGCCGCCGACCGCCTGGGCCGCATCCGCCTCGTCAAGGAGTCGCGCGCCATGGACGTGGAGAACCGCTTGATCATGCTCGCGCAGACCGGCCAACTGCGCCAGAAGGTGTCGGAGGACCAGCTGAAGCAGCTGCTCAACGCCATGGCCGAGAACCAGCGCAAGGACGAGGAGGAGCACAAGATTGTGATCTCGCGGCGCAAAGGTGGCTGGGACGACGACGACGATCTGTTGGACTTGTAGAGGCGACAACAACAAATCCGATGTGATGAAGTGTTATTAGCGAGAGACGTTTGACGTCCGCAGGTGATGATGATGGTCTTTGGCAGTCTCTTTTATGATACCTTTCGCCTGCTTCTCCTCTCCTTCCTTCAGCCCAGTCTAGATCCTGGGTGAACCATGCATGCGCTTTATGTCTGGGTTATTGGCTCTGCAGCAGTGGCGGGAAAGATGCTTCGAGACGAAAAGCTACTCTTACGCCTGCTTCGTGCGGAAGGCCGGCTTGCGTACAGCCTACTCCGCGTGACCTTTGAGTCCCCCTTCACACCTCTCTATCAACCCACGTAGATCCACCAATCAAACCAAGGAAACTCTTTTAACCCAGAAATAACAATACATCCATGCCATGCAATACTATAATATACACAGGTATCACCACTACCAAATAACCAACACACTACAACCCGGCCTTCGCCGCAGCCGCCTCCTTCTCCCTCTTCTTCTGCATGCGGATCATCCTCCGGATCTCGCGCATATCTGGCGGCCTCTCGATGCCCAACTCCTCGCGCAGCTCGCCGACATCCTTCTCCAGAATCTTCTCCCAGTAGACATTGATGAGCTCCTTGCTCTTCAGGCCACTCTTTACCGCCCACGGCAGATAGATCTTGAACAACCGCTCGCGCTCGGCGGGCTTCAATCGCACCGAGGCGAACAGGCTCAGCCCCGTCATCGGAATCAACGTGTTCAAGAACTCGAACGCCTTGAGCGCCAGCTCCCCCTCCACGAAGATGGGCAGGCCCGTCACCGCGTGGTAGAAGTCGTGGCACTCGCGGTACCGCTGCATGACGTAGGCGCACTCCGGGTCGTCGATGTACTGCACGTTGTCCCGCGTGTCCGGCGACACGCCCTCGCGGTCTAGCCACGTCGCGTACGTCCGCCCCACCGTGTTCTCCGGCAGCGTGCGCAGGTAGGACATCTGGAGCGTCTGGGAGGTGATGCGCGGTCGGTCGCGGAGGATCTGCCGCCCCGTCGGGTCGGAGAGCATCGCGTCGCGCAGGCGGTAGATGAAATAGGGGGTTGCCGTGGCTTCGCCGCAGGTTGCAATGAGATCTGTTTGTGATTGTGTTCGTGGTTAGTGTGGGGTCATTGGTGATTGCGGAGAGGAGAATGCGGGGCGAGGTTGATGAGGAAATACGAAGGGTTAAGACGCACCAGCTCTTCGAGGGTTGATGAGAGCTCCAAAAGCAGAGCCGACGGCCAACGCTCCGCGTTCGAAAAAGGTCAATGGCACATGGCCGGGATAGTTTGGCGGAGGACGGTTCCAGGCGGAGAAAGACCGCGCGGATCGAGACTGGAGGGGAACAGGAGCTGCGATTGTGGCTGTGGCAAGGAGGTTCAGCTCTCGAACGCTGAGTGCAGCGCTGCGCTTCCCGAGAACAGACATCTTAGAGGTGCAAAGGGACACCACGTCGCACTGGACTCGAGCTTCGTGGGGGGGGCAGTGGTCGGTCGAAGTAGATGCAAGTGGTACGATTTCGGGGAGATTCCGGATAGCGTGAGTGGTGGGTCTGGCGTGCCGTACCGACTGATAAAGATCGATAAGATAAAAACTAAAAAAAAAGAGACCTTCCTTTATCGATTGGGTTGAGCGCGGGACAATTCCCAGATAATTTGCGACGCAGCCGCATTGTCACAATCGCAAGATTCATTGAACAGGAGAGCCAGCTAGCAATAAATCAGTTGTCAACATAATCATCCGATCGATAAGATCACAGTTATCTCCCCATCATCAACACAAGAACAACACCGCATCACCCAGCTCGACAATCGCAAACATGCGACCCACCTGGTGGCCCGGCGAACAACATGAAGCTTTTACCGAATGGGCGTTATCCCAAGGCATCATCATCAATGGAGTCAGTCCGGCACGATTTCCTGGCCGAGGACTGGGAATGATCGCCACACGGCATATAGAAGTACGACAAATACGTAACCAAACCAACACAGCCGCCAGCCATCTACTGACACAAACCCACCAACCCAGAAAGACGAAGCCATCGTGACAGTGCCCCACGATGCCATGCTAATCCCCTCACGGATCCCGACCTCTTTCTCCAGCAGATTCCCCGACGGAACCCCTACCCACGCTTTATACGCCGCCTATCTCACCAACGGCGACCCTGCCGACCTGGAGCCCTACACCCTCTGGCGGCGCACCTGGCCCACCCGCGCCGACTTCGAAGCGAGCATGCCCATCCTCTGGCCTGGGTCATTCCGGCATCCAACAAAATCCGAGCACTCATCGTCATTCTCGTCGTCGTCGTCGGCACTCCCCAATACCGACGCCCCAGCCCTCCTCCCCCCTTCCATCTCCGGCCAATGGACCACGATCCCGCCGCAACCATGCGCGCACGACTACGAAACCACCCACCAGAACCTCCTCGCGCAGCAGGAACAACGCCTGCGCAGGGACTGGGACTTGGTGGTTGCCTTGTTCCCCAACACCGACTGGGAGCAGTTCTCGTATCATTGGCTGATCGTCAACACGAGGAGCTTTTTTTACTTGGTGCCCGGCCAGGAACCGCCGGAGGACCGCAATGATGCCATGGCCCTGCTGCCTTTCGCTGACTATTTCAATCACTCGGATGTAGCGGTAAGTTCGGACATTCAAGCGTGTGTGTGTGTGTGTGTGTGTGTGTGTGTGTGTGTGTGTGTGTGTGTGTGTGTGTGTGTGTGTGTGTGTG
>WOUI01000224.1:0-56185 GCA_012184565.1 Aspergillus floridensis | reverse complement strand
ACGACAATCAACCCCCCCGGCCCATTATGAGATTCACCCCCCCCCCACCCAATCAAGAGTCAACAAATCCCCCCCCCTTCCCCCCCCCCCCCCCCCCCCCACCAAAACACAAAAGCCAAAACAAGCGGGAATCCAGAAGAAGATTGTCATGCATCGTTCATCATTAACTACTACCTACCCTACCGACTTTCCTTCCTTCCTGGCCCCCCAAAATAAATTATCCCATCCAAGTGAAATTGTATACAGTATATACTCGAATATGGATATCGCACGCACTTTCTCGCTCTCGCTCTCTTAAACTGAAGATCTTCAAACAAGTAGGAAACCCCACACCCCCGAAAGCTGAAGGCTTACTACTACTACTACTACTCCACTCCATTCCCATTGCCATTCAAGCTCACCGCCGCACTACCCGGTTTCACCCCGTTACTGCCGCCGTTGGGCGTGGGATTGGCCGTGCGCTCCCGCAGCCGGCGGCCCTCCATCAGCCCGCGGAGACCCCGCTTCTGCAGGCCGATGACGCTGCTGAGGTCGCCGGTCCAGATCTCGCGCTCGGGCCGGAGCTCGGCGTCTGTGTTGCGGCGGTGATGCGACGAGGAGCGGGCGCGGCCGGCGGATTCGCCGCCGCCGCCGTACTCCGAGTCGGACTGGTCGAAGCTGGTGTTCGTCGAGGCCGAGGCTGAGGTGGCGGTGCTGGCGTTGCTGATGGAGTCCTCGCGGTCCCGTTCGCGCTCGAGCTCCAGCTCCCGTTCGCGTTCCCGCTCTCGTTCGCGCTCACGCGCGCGCTCGCGGTCGCTGTGGCGCTGGCGGCGGCTGAAGATGTTGGTGTTGATGCGGAGGGGGATGCCGCGCGAGGTGGAGGAGGCCCCGACGCCGCTGACGCTGCTGGCGGTCGAGAGGGCGGCCGACGCGGTTGTGCCGTGTTCCGTGTCGGACGAGTCGGAGGTAAGGTGGCTTTGGGCCGCTGAGGAGGGTTGCGTGGTGGCGGTCGTGTTGGTGGTCGTGGTGGTCAGGGCGGAGGGGTCTTGCGCGGCGGCGGTGGCGGCCGCGTGAGCGCCGTTCAGGGTTTCCAAGGTGCCACCAAGCCCGCTAGCGAACCCGGTCCCACGGCCTCCTCCCGCGGCCATGGCGGCCGCGTTGAAGACGGCCGCAGCATTGCGGCCGTCGAGCATTTGGTGGAGGCGTTCGACCGTGGCTTCAAGGAGGCCGTCGACCTGATAAGGGCGGGCAAGTTGGAGGAGGGAGCAGAGAATTTGGGGGGTGCAGAGAGAGGAGCCCACGGCGGGCAGGGAGGACGTGTAGAAATAGTAGACAAGGACTTGGAGGGTGAGGTAGGTGTGAGGTAGGTAGAGTACACGGGGACGAGCGGTAGGCGATAGAGAATGCGCAGAGGGTACCTCGAGGTTCGCTAGTAATGATTTTGAGGTGACGGAGCGGTTACTGACAAGCGTGCTGGCGTTGGAATAGTTGCTATGCTGGCCGATCGAGGGGGTGATGGTGATACTTGAGTTGCGGCTGGGATACATGGCAACCGCAGGGCGAAGAGTAGCAGAGTCAGAGACTCCCCCATCGCAGGAGTCGCGGAGTAGTTGAATAAAGTAGGGACCCCATCTGCGCGTCAGGATGCGCGAATTGACGGGGATGCGTTCCCCTCCCACGGCTTGGAGCTCCATATCGGCCATTTCGGGTAGCGAGTGGGCGAGACGACCTAGTTCGTCCGAGGCCGCAGAGAACGGTCGTCCACCAGAGGTCAGTTTGGTGAGCTTCGACTGGAGAGAAGCCGGTACAGATGGCGCACTGAAGGAGACATAGCCCGAGGTGGGTGCAGTCCGGCACGCATTGTTGTAGAGACCGAAAGCCTCCAATTCTACCATGCACACGTGTGAAAAGTTGATACGCCGGTGGTTATAATCTTCCACCAAGCTGCGTTTTCGGTGGCCCAAAATAACAAAGGTATTTCTTCTCGACCATAGGACTCCGCGGTTCCAACTACCCTGACCGAAGACCGAGCCGCCAGCATCGATTCGACCCCAAGTGAGAGTTTTCAAGTCCAGTGCCCAAAGAGCATATTCCTGCTTCGAGGAAGTTAAATAGGTACCACTGACCACGAAATGACCGTTGATGACGCCTCCGTTGGGGAACCTCAATCCCGGGGGCGAGGCCTGACTTTGCATGGATTTCTCGACCAAGCGACCGTCAGGCAAGCGAACTTGAAGCTCCAACTTGACATCCAGGAAGTTGTAATTAGAGTAGATAAGCATTGGGCAACCCTCGACCTGGGAGTCCTCAATGGGCTCCTGTGCATCTCGATCCTCCGCCGCAGAGCCAATCTCCGAGACACTCATACCCAGCAGGGGAGCAACCACGCTGCGGTAAGCACCACAACTGCGGCCAAGCGTGCTGGTGCTCATCCACTTCAAACTCCGCAGATTGAAGACACTGATCTGCTCGATGTAATGATTGGAACTATCTTGTCCCCCGACCACGACCATCTCGGCACCCCCAAACCCATCAATATCCACTCCGATCGTGCCCTGGTGCGGGTTCGAAGACGCCGGGTTATGGTGTATAGCCGAAAGAGGTGCGGTGGCTGAAGTGAAATGGGCACTGGAGGGCAGAATCGTCGCACAGTGCGCATATCGGCCCTGGGGGGAATCGATGGCTGGCACGCGGGTCCAGGTCCGAGTGGGCACGTCAAAGATGTGGATGTCTGACATGACCACGACTTCCGGTTGAGCGTCCTGACCCCCCGCTCCCCCGCTCACGGCAGCAGGGTCCTTGGACACATTCAGGGCAGGCGACATACCGCCATAGCACACGAGTTTATGGTCTCCCAAGGCACAAACACTGTGAAAATACCGCGGGCGGGGGATGTCGCCGGTCGCCTCGATCTTGGTCCAGTGACGCCGGATCAAGTCCAGCTCGTATATGTCCGACGTCAACTGCGGACGATTCTTGGAGAGCACCCGGCCTCCGAACACGTATAGCTTATCGCCCAAGATGGTTGTCGTTGCGCCCACGAGAGGGTGCGGCTCTCTGCCGGTGGTCCGACGGACATTGCATACCAGGCCTGACAGGTTGATCGGACCGGAGTTGGAGGATTGCGACTGCTGTTGGGCTTGCTGAAGTCGAGGCGAGATCCCCGTCGCAGATGGGTCGTCTCTGCCTGTATCCAAGAAGCCTAGGCTCGACTGGCTTCGGGACATCATATTGAGAGGGTATTTCCGAGGTCTGTTTACCTTCCACCCGCAGGAAAGATGATGAGTGAGCGCCTTATATAATCGAGAAGACCACTCGGTAGAACTCTGTCGCTATCGCAACTCTTTGCGCGTATCGTAGGACAAAGTGCCGCCCGCTTGTGGTACCCAGAGTCAGGAATTGCTTTTCCGGGGATATGGCGTTTAACGAGAGGAAGTGAAAGGGTCGAGGCGATCGAGGATCATCACAGTGGTAAAAGAGGGTTAGACGCCACCCTTGCGTGCCACAGCAGCACAGACCTAAAAAGAGATTTTGACAGCAACGTTGGTGGGAAAGCGGTCGGGTGATCTTCGACGTCTAAATGGGAAAGGGGGGGGGGGCAGTGCGACCGGAGGAGGGATGATCCAAGGGGGGGGAGGGTTTGTGGAGGGGACAGGCGGGCGGAAAGTCGAAATCGATCGGTAAGTTATCGGTGACTACTGTCCCCGCTGCGGAGGAGAACGGCACCAGATAGTTCAGTCGTTTCCTTATCAATGAGATAGACAATATTTGTGAAGGTATAACCAATGCTGCGATAGTCAACACAACCATCTCAGCACAAAAGAAGAATAAGAAAGATTGAGAGTGCGAGAAGCGATCCTATGAGTAAAAAAAGGCGGGTGGGGAAAAAAGGGAAAGGAGAAGGAAAAGGAAAAGGAGGAGAAGGATTGATTCCAGGAAGGAAGGCGGTCTGTCCAACAAACTACGGTCCAGGCACCCAAGAGACCTTCCACATGTAAAGTCAATTGCTCTTTTACTATATACTTGATTGTGTAGTTTCATCTCATCATCATCACAAATGTCATCTACATAGTTCGCATGGATGGGTTTTCGAATTCTCATACCCTCAACACATACTCAGAACCAGTCCACTACCACGCAGCCACCTGTCCTCCAATGCGGCTCAGCTCAGCGGTTGGCAGCCGATGCAGTGGTTACTCAAAACATTCCTAAATGATACGAACCACTGGCCCCCATTTCACATACATGGAGCCTCGAGAGAAAGGCAACATTCAATGGATAATCCACTGCTTCTCAGGTCCAGAACCAAGGCCCTCTCGGCGACCCCCTCCCCCCCATACAAGGTGAAGTGAGCTATGCAGGATGACATAGCAACGATCTGATGTTGTTATCGCCACCCGGAGGGACCTAGACGGCCAACCATAGCTCCAATCCTCCCTTCCGACTGTGTGCGGGGACTGGCGGCTCGTCCCAGGAACCTACTGTACAGCCTGCAGGAACACCGCAGACTCTAGCAGATACTACTGGTCAAGCTGGGTTCCTGCATACATCAAGATCAACTTCCTGCAGCCGGCTCGAACTACTTCTTGCTACCTCAGCTAGAATCATCGGGTATAAAATATTATCTCATTTTTTCATAACTTTCGTATCAATTCTGTCTCCCTTTTCTCGGCACCAGTCCCGTAGTCGGACTGCATCACTGCAGACCTCATGCCTATCTTTGGCTGACCTAGACATTTTTGGTTTACTGCTTCAGGTTGGTGAAACGAAGGTAACTTTGGTCCCAAGTTAGTAAAAGACAAGCCGGGGATCAAAGGGTACTCACGGCTTGACAATGCGGATGTCGCCGAACTTCTTCTGGGCCTCCTCGGTGGAGACGGGGGGAGGGATGACAACGTCATCGCCAGGAGTCCAGTTGATGGGGCAGGTGACGCCGTGCTTGTCGGTGGTCTGGAGGGCATCGATGACACGGAGGACCTCAGCAGTGTTACGGCCGGTGGAGGCGGGGTAGGTCATGATGAGACGGATCTTCTTCTTGGGGTCGATGATGAAGACGGAGCGGATGGTGAGAGCCATGCCTGGGGTTCCGTTAGCGGATGTGCAGCTAGAATGAAACCCAGAAGAACCAGATACATACCCTTGGAGTCGACATTGGTGGTGTCCTGGTAGTCGACCATGTCGTACAGGTAGGCGACCTTGCGCTCGGGGTCGGAGATGATGGGGAACTTGAGGTTGGAGCCGGTGACCTCGTCGATGTCCTTGATCCAGGCGTGGTGGGACTCGGTGCCGTTGGCACTCAGACCGATCAGCTTGACACCGCGAGCAGTGAACTCGGGCTCGAGCTTAGCAAAGGCACCAAGCTCGGTGGTACAGATGGGGGTGAAGTCATCCTATTCCAGCGGCCGCATTGGTTAGTCACGGATGTCCTAGCAATGTAGTTCGAACTCCAATCACTCACGGGGTGGGAGAAGAGGACAGTCCAGCTGTCGCCGATGAAGTCGTGGAAGGTGATGGGGCCGTTGGAGGAGTCAGCCTCGAAGTTAGGGGCCTCAGAGCCGAGACGGAGACTATTTGAGAAGAGCCGGTCAGAATTGCCGTGATCTATACAAACCAACCCCGAGCTTGTAAAACGGTTGAGGTAAGCAACGGGTCGACTTACGGAGGAGCACGATCCTGAGCCATTGTGAATGGTATGATACAGTAGAAGGTAAGGATTAGTGCAGGGAGAAAGGATGTGGAGGATGCGGATGGGAGTGGTGAGAAGGAGTGAGTGAATTAATTGAGGTACGAGGGGGAGCAGGGGGGGTAGAAGGATGAAAGAGAGGCTAAATAGTTGCGGGTGCCGTGGACAACATCCCCGAATTCGGACACTCTCTCTCTCTGGTTGAGTCCCCTCAGTGCTGCCAGTGGAGTTAGTGACTGCCCCTCCATGTTGGAACTGGAGGGAACCCCCCTCGATCACGCAATCTGCCACCGCTTCTGGGGCAGAACACAGTCATTGGTGGGGGATGAGCTCATTCTTGGGGGAGCTGATGGCTGGTTTTGGCGCTAGTCCCGTTCAGGCAAGGAGGGGCTTATCAACAAGAACCATGGGACTGATGGCTATCCGTGGAGTCTGGACACTCGCCGGGCACGGCACTCTTCACTTGATATAGTATGTAGCAGTTGACACCGGGCATCTACCTATCCATGATGGAATTACTTGCAGAAGTTTTCAGCAACTCTCCGACAACCTGTATCTATAGTCCCGTCATCTGAGGACACTCAATCGACCTGCCTAGTCACTTGCTCTGATGTCGTCAACCCATCGCATCACTCGACTTCAGACCTCAAGAGCTAACAGTTTAGCGAAAGCCCCATCAGGTCTGCGGGCTAGTCCGCGTGGATGTCCCACTTCTACAACCCGTCCGCTGTCCAACACCACGACCTGGTCAAAGTCGAGTAGAGTATGGATCCGATGAGCGACCATGATCACCGTGCAGTCTCGAAACAACTCGCGGATGAGCTTCTGCACTCGAGCATCTGTCTCCTTGTCCAAACTGCATACAAGGTGTGGGTCAGCGTTTGAGAAGGCCGAACGACAGAGATGAGTCAACAAGGAATATACCTGCTCGTCGGTTCATCGAGGATCAGAATCTTGCTTTTCTTTAACAGAGCCCGTGCCAGACAGAACAGCTGCTTCTGGCCTTCTGACAAGATGCTGTCGTTTAGTTTGACTCCAAGAACCTCTTCGTCATGGCTGTAGCCTTTGTAATGCGCCGCCAGTGCATCCCACACTCCAACGGAGCGCAAAGCATCAACAATGTCCGCGTCCGTAGCAGCGTTCAACGGGTCCGCATTCTGCCGGATGGTCCCTGGAAATAGGAAGGGCTCTTGGCTGAGACTGCTGATGCGCTGGCGTATCGAAGATCGGGAGATGAGGGAAATGTCTTGTCCGTCAATCAGAATTTGACCAGACACAATCTCGTTGAGGCGAAGTAGAGAAAGTGCGAGGCTGCTTTTGCCGCTGGTGTGTAGTGATTCGCTGTCAGCTAACGTCTAAATGAATCCGAGATGATGCTCGGAACACTGCAACTGACCTTCCAGTCCTACCACATAGCCCAATCTTCTCCCCGCCACGGAATTGAAGGCGGATGTCGCTCAGCACAGCGGTTGCTGACTCGGAGGTGTCATACGCAATGCTCGTATCAGCAAACTCAATTTGACCACAGCTGGGCCAACCCACGGGTGGCTCATGGGCCTCAAGAGTCGGATCTTCTTCAGTGGGGGTGTCTTCAGAAAACGACTTGATCCGAGCAATCGCACCCAGCGATGTTTCGAGCAGCGTCCAATTCTGGATCACTTCCGATAGGACTTGGCCCAGCTCGACCATTAACACGAGAGCAATACCTAGCAGACCTGGATTGACATGATGACGAACGCCGACGGCTATTCCCACCATGATGACTGTTAGAGCAGCTACTATAAGATTCAACACCAGTGAGAGCCAGCGTTGTATGCACAGGAGAAGATAATAAGGCTTTTGGGCAGTGTCAAGCATAGCAAGCATTCTAGACACGGCCACGGGCGTCCATGAGAAAGCGCGGATGGTGGTCACACCAGAGAGAGACTCGAGGAAGTGAGTGTATAAGGGGCTCTTGAGCTCGATTCTAGATGAATCAGTACGACGGAATCAAGGCATCTAGGAAGCCAGTGCTTCAGGAAGGAAAGTGAAGATAGAATAGTTGAGACTCACTCCAACAATCTCAGTTGGCGAGAAGTACGAAGATAGAATCGTTGTAGCAGGCCCAGCAGCGCGATGAGGAATGGCAGAGCCGCAGCGATATAAGGCAAGGAAGCGATGGTAATGGCACCTTGAGTGAGGGCACTGAAGAGCTCTGGGTTCAAAGACGTCAATATAAAAGTGGCTCCATCTTGTTCATGAATTGTATACTTACGGAACCCTAACGAGATGAACCCACGGGGCAGAATCATGTCTACTAGACGCATGTCTTGGCTGAAGCGAGTTACAAGAGTTCCAGTTTCGACATTTGATAAGTAAGATAAGGGAGCGCTTGAGGTGGTTGTTTCTCAGTCACCGTGGTCTTGCTCATTCTCTAAGATTAAAACTCACCTCATGCAAGCGCGGAGCACGGTGGAATGAAGGTGTTTCGAGGCAGCTGGGACAATGATGACCCATGTCCAGCTAAACAGTTGCATCTGATATCAGCACAGAACTTAGAGACGAGGGAGGGTTGAACACACAATATAGCAAGCGCAAGGGCGCCTGCTTCAACCGCGGCCAATGCCGCATATATTCCCAGCCAGTATCCTGAACGCGAGCCTGAGGCACTGTCGTTGCTACTCGACCAACGTTCTACCCAAATGTCTAATCAGACGTGAGCGTTTCATGACAACTAGCATAAAGTAAGTAAGAGAGGGGAGGGCTTACAGAGAAATCCGCCAACGGCTGAATTGACAGTCAACAAAAACACAAAAGTGGCTACTCTCAGCCAACCCAGACTAGAAAAGTAAAACTTGTACACAGAAGTGTCGGTTGTCTGTCGGTCGCCATCGCAAGGATCCGAGACGTTTGCAGTGTCTGCAGCGGTCGTCGTGAGCTCAGACTGTGATTGAACAGTATTAGCCGCTCCTGGGCCACCTAGCTGCCCTGTGCTCAGTCCAAGCTTGTTAATGTAACCTCCCATGTGGCTTTGAAGCTGGGAATAAGTGCCCTGCTCTTGAGCCTCACCATCATTACCCAGCACAATGATAAAGTCGGATTGCGGTAGGTGCTGAGCTGTATTCAAATCAGCAGATACTCCACGTTTTGAAGTGTAAGGCCGTCATTCGACGAAGATTCTTACTGTTATGGGTGGCCAAGAAAACAGTACAGCCCAGCCGACGTAGCAGACCATCCGGGCCAAAGACATTTGTGAATACCTGCTGGGAAGTCACATTGTCAAGACCACTGAAGACGTCATCGAAACAAGCGATGCGTTTGCGAGAATAGAGAGCTCGTGCGATGGCCTGTTGATGTTAGTAATGGGCTTGTGTTCGAGCCCTTGTCAGGCAGCTTGGTAACGAACAATTCTTTGCCTTTGCCCTCCGCTCAGTTTCGCCCCCTTGCTGCCTACAAACGTCCGGTCTTCTGCTGGCATTCTCCCTATATCCAGGCTGAGCGCACATGCTTGCAAGATTGTGTGATACCATCTTTCGTCAAACGAGGATGATCCGCTGTCGCCCACAATGTTATCCCGAATTGATGCATTGGCAAGCCATGGCATCTGCTCGCAGAATGCTATGTCCGGATGACTGATCACGAGCTTTCCATCCAGTACAGGCGTCTCACCTGCAAGGCCTTTCAAGAATGTGGACTTCCCACTACCGACGGGACCGACAATCGTGACGAGGTTTCCTCTGTCAGATCGCCCGAGGGTCAGGGTAACACCAGATTTGTCCAGTGGTGAGGACTTCCATCCAAAACGGACATTTTCCAGTGAGATATGCATCGCGGCCTGCTTTGAAAGAGAGCCAGTGATGGGGGAAGAGAAAGCGGAGAGCTCAATACCAGATTGACTTGGGGATGAATCTGCTGGACTTGATAGCAGCGGAGCTAATCTCCTCTTCTCTGTGAAAGGCACATAAGCTTGGGATGTAACCCGGGAATTGAACGAAAAACGTCAAGAGCACTCACCAACGCGACTCGGTTGCCTGAGGAAGTCCTGTATTCTATGCAAACATCCGATTGATGCAAATGTATCCGGGATCGCCAGCAGAAGTTGCTGGAGCGGATTGACCAGTAAGTTGACCAACGAAAGTGATGTGATGGCTTGCGAGACATGGAATCCCCCGGATCCATTTACTGCAGCTACTATGCCATACGCTGCAAATGTTGCAAGTTGACCAACGATCGACGGAAGGTTGACTGGGTTATTTTGTGTCAGTTTTAGTTATAGCAGTCTGAGAAGATACATACCCATGCATACACGGATTGTCTGAATCCGGCGGAATCTCTTCGAGATAGTGAGTTCTTCCTCACGCAAAGCATCAATCATGGTTCCCATAATCTCGGACAAACCAAGAAACTTCGCATTCCGGATAGATCCAAGAATAGCGGAGGTAAAGTTCAAGCGCTTCTCTGTAGCCTGCAGCCACGTCTTTTGCCTGGCAGTGACAGCATTCCCCATGCCGAACGACGCTGCCGTGAAGACTGTTGCGAATGATCAGTCATGTCTTGTACGAAACACCTGTGATTTTGATGGACAAGCTTACATATTACCACTACGAAAGGAGCAATACAGACAGCACCCACTTGAGTTTGCAGGAGCCAAGTGGCCAGGCCCAGCTGTAGGACATTAGCCCATGTCTCGCATACTGTAGACAGGAAGTATTCGGCAAGCATCTCGATGTCGGTCCCCATAAGTGACATGGCACTGGATTCGTCTGTGGTGCCCAGTGGAAGATTCATCATGTGTTCATAAGTCAAAGCCATGAGGCCACCTCGTAGCATAGTTGTAGCGCGGTACCCTAGATGCTGGTAGCTCGCGGTGAACACCTAGTAAACTATATTAATGAACCATTCGCTTCACGAGATACGCCGAATTCCCGGCCATATTTGAGAGACTCACAGCAACCCCAACGAAGACAATCGCGGTAGCTCCAATTAGACCGTATGCCATGTCCCGAGCGAGAGAGTCAGTTCGCTCCAGAACGGTCACAACTTTTCCCACCAGAAATGGCTGTGCAATGCTGAAACCTACTACACAGAGACGGGGGAACGCAATTCCTACTATCTCCCATCGCAGGCATCTAATCACAGCCAGGAACAAAGCATTCTTGCGACTCTGATTGCAGCTTGCCCAGGACTCAGCAAATCGGGAGGACAGATCACGAGACTGGAGTTTTTCGTGGATGGTGGGCAGTGCATCGCCTGTGAGTATGATTGAGTAGCCGTTTCGCAAGAGCCCGTTTAACCATGTGAATAGGCCTCGACTGAATGGTCCGCTCACGCTCTCCCCAGACTTGGCTTTCTCGCTTGGTACAAGCCATTTCCGCTTGTCGATATTCTCAAGTACCAGTAAGATTGGCTTGATGGCGAGGGATGTTGAAAGACAGGCGGAATATGAGTGGTTGTCAGATGCCAACCATGAGGTGCGTACACGGGCAACATCGAATAACATAGCTGTGAACAGGTAGGCAGTGACTAGGAATGACGGCCGGATGGAACGAACATGCTCCAAATCAACAACAGCCACGAGAACAAGTGCAGCAAGCAGTTCAAGAATGGCACCCACGAGGTTCGTATGCTTTTGGGGAGCATGCTCGATTGCGACAAGTACGAGAAGGGGAATTTGTATGGCTGCTAAGATAGCAGCGAGGGACTGCGTTCAAGGCTTGGTTAGTCCTCAACCTGCTCAGATAAACATCCGGGGGTCCACATACTAAGATTGGGAGACGTAGACTAGAAGAAAGAACTTTAGGAGATTGCTTGTAAAGCTGGAAAAGTCTGAATGGTGATAAAAGTAGAAAACACGCAGCAGGGGCGATAGTCAAGATGGCTGCCTCGAATAGAGCAGTGAAGTCAAACCCTCCGCGACAACCTGGTCGAATGACCGGACCGAACAAACTGTCGCCGCATAGATCAGCTGCGGATGTAGCAGTAGAGCTCATGGCTGCACTCACTCACTTGAGACTGACCTCTGGTAACACGGTCAAGTGCAGTCAGGCTAACAATATAGGAGCCATGGACCCCATACTTTTGTGTAAGTCGTAGCCTGGGATGGGCTCACCACGCTTATCTTGCTAAGTCTTGGCTTCAATGACCCCATCGATGCCCAGGTCGTGTCTTATCTGGGATTGGTAGTTGACGAGTTCTCCGCGGCGGGGATCCGATGCCACTGGGCACTTGTGGACGGCAGCCCAAATCAGGTGTTCCCGCCTCGAAGAGGTGCTGTGGCATGTAAGTACGCGGGAAATTGCATCCCTTTCTATAAGTGTTCTATAGCTTCTATAGCCAAATCCTATTCTCAGCCTCAACCCATATCTGGATATCTCCTCCATACATGATTCTCGGTGGAAGTTGTCTTCTGTGGTTGGGAATGGGGTTTGGAAAAAGAAGTAGACCCGAAACTGAGCCACCATGTACCGGTTCCCTATGATGGCGCGCTAGCAGGTGCAACGCTATGGTTTGTGGTGGCCGAATTTGGGTTTATGCTGTTTGTCTACAGCTGTTATTAGAGATTATACCCAAGGAAAAGTCGTCCTACAGTCAGGATTTAAGTGTAGTGAATAGTAGGCTGCATCAAGCTAGATCAATATGCATACAATGTAGGCACTGGACTTGTGCTTGAAGTATATGTTGCGCTTCTTATCGTCATGGTCGTATATCACGTGCAGTAAAAGAATCGACCTTGAGCATTCAAAGAACCACCAGGATCTTTCGACCGTTGTCTATTGCGAGTGACTCAGGTGATTTATCTAGGTCAGACACTGCAACACTTCTACCAAACTGGATGGTAATTATAGTGAAGAATGGTGGAGTTGCGCGCCAGAAGGGAAGCTTGTGTGCTTGTTTGCTTGGTCCGGGATAAGGAGCGGGCGGTGAATGCTGTAAGTGCAGTACAGTACAGTAACTAACTTACATAGTACCGCCCCCCCCAGGGAAGTGTGTTTAGACGCGTCTGAGTTTCCGTGTCACGGCGATCGCCTCTGTCTCGGTCCTATAGCTCCTCCTCCTCTTCCTCCTCCTCTCTCCCCCAAGTCACTTCCACTTTCCCCGTCTTTGCTTCCTCCTGCTGCCATCTGTGTTTTGTTTGACTGTGGTGGTTTAGCTCTCTTCATACCATTGACCTCGCTTATTCCACAGATCTTTCCTTCTCCATCCGCAATCACCTGTCCTGGCTTTCTTCGCTCACATTTCCTCTCTGTTCTCTGGACAGCACACCATGCCTCCTCAGCGTAAGCGGAAGTCGGAGAGCGCGTCCATCGCCGAAGAGAGTGCTCCAGCTGCCAAGAGAGTATGTACTCCATCCATCCATCCCTTCCCACCGCACAATTCAAGCTCCATCGCGAGCAGGAGCGCGATGAGGGGCGGTCCGTGCCTCTTATTCGTGCGCGTCGCCCGCCAATGGAAATGCTCTCTGCTTCTTCAAACCATTCCCCATTATCCGAACTAACACATTATCTTCTTACGTGCAGGTTGCGCCAGATTCGCCAGCCGACGGCGAAAAACGAAAGAGAGGTCGCCCCCGGAAGTATCCCGAGGGTTCGACTCCCAAGCGCCCGGATGGCCCCAAAAGAGGTCGCGGCCGGCCTCGCAAAGACCCCAACTCTGGTCAGTGCTTTCTGCGCGAAAGCCTGCTTTCTACGACGTGTCACTGCCCAGCTTAAAGACGAGTCGATGGCAAACACAACGTTAGTCCGTCCATAGTGAGCCGCCAACTAACTTGCAGCAGTCTCCACTCCCTCCAAGCCCAAGACACCCAAATCGGACGGCACTTTCGGCCGGGGTAGGCCTAGGAAGTCCTCGCCTAAGCCGACGCCGACGCCTTCACGGAATGGCACCTCCAGGTCGACCCCCAAACAAACCAAAACAGAATCGCCAGAAGTCAAGTCTGCTGTCTCGGCCAAGTCTGCTGCTTCGGCCAAATTGCCTACCCCAGTCAAGGCGACTTCGGGACCCTCGTACTGGTTGATGAAGGCTGAGCCTGAGAGCCGTATGGAGAAGGGTGTTGATGTCAAGTTTTCTATCGATGATCTTCGCGAACGCACGGAGCCAGAGGCCTGGGATGGCAAGTCTGCCTTGCTGTTGACCAATCTTTCTGTCTCACTGCTAACACTTCCACAGGTGTACGGAACCCGTCTGGTCAGTAGTGAGCGAGAGCTTTGGCACAGGTATCAGCAACTTACTTTCTGAACAGCGCAGAGGCACATGCGGGCCATGAAGAAGGGTGACCAGGCCTTCTTTTATCATTCCAACTGCAGAGTACCCGGAGTTGCCGGCGTCATGGAGATTGTGGAAGAACATTTTGTCGATGGTGAGAAGCCCTAGCCCAGGTACGAGATGGTTGGCTGACCCTGATGTAACTATAGAATCGGCCTTTGATCCTACCCACCCCTACTACGACGCCAAGTCAAAGCGCGAGAAACCCAAGTGGGAGGCGGTTCGTGTGGAGTTCCGGCGGAAATTCAAGAACCTCGTGCCTCTGAGTCAGCTCAAGGAAAATATGGCTCCTGGAAAGCCGCTGGCGAACCTTGAAATGCTGAAGCAGTCCCGGCTGAGTGTGTCATCTGTGAGACCCGAGGAATGGGAATTCATCTTGGGGCTTGCCGAAGAAGAGGGAGCTGAAGACAAGGAGGCTGAGGCGACCGAGATGGCTGCGGCGACCGAGACGGCTGCGGCGACCGAGACGGCTGAGGCGACCGAAGCAAACGACGCCAACGAAGCAACTGAAGTGACCGAGTCGACTGAGTCTCCTGAGGGCACCTCTACTGAAAAGCCCGAGGAAGCGCCGCAACCAAGCGAGTAAAGTGGTGAACTTGTTGATGTCCATTCAGAGCAGCTAATGGGATGAGTTTTCGGGTTATGGGTAACAACATCACGTCGGTAAAGCCGGATCTCTGTACAACCAATGGCGTTCCTACAATACAATCTTGTTTCGTGGATCCTATGATTTGTCATTTGTAGAAGTGATCTCTTGTTACTGTGATTGTGAATCGAGGCAGCCTTTTGTCAATCCATGATGGCTGCTGGAGGTTGCAGCCCGGGTTTCATTGGCGTCTCCGCCGCATCCGCGGTTGAAGTTGGATCCATGATGGGGACCGCGATGCATACCCCAACACTGACGCTGATTGGGTATTCCGAATGCAAACTGCATGTACGAGTCAAGACTGTGAGGGGGTTGCTTTTCCAAGTTCTGGTCAGTGCAGTCTGATTGATTTGGTCTTGTCTTTGGGGGACATTGTCAATCCGATTGTGGTTGTGATTGTGATTTTAAAAAAGATAACAATTTTCAGTTTAATTGATGTACTCTAAAAGTAATGATAGTTGAGTTAATAGCTGGGAAGAGTAAGTCTATCCGAAGACCTACTCGGAGGGGTCCACTTGGCTCAAGCACGGCAACGCTGATTCGTTGGGATGTCTCAAGCGGGGATGGAGAGCCTGAAGCCTCAGGAACCCAGAGAGAGGTAGTGCAATTGCGGGGACTCAAAGAAGGTTAGCCTCGATAAGCCACTCACTCACTCAGTCACTGCTAACCAAACTCACTAAGCTCAAAGCTAGCTCCTCCAAGGCTATATTATGAAGATTATAAAGTCAACCTCCCCTCGATTTCCACTCCATCTTCGATTGTCCTCTACTCCTTCTTTTCCTCTCCCCACGGTCCATGCCACGCCTCCCCCTCCTCTCTCCTCACTTCATCGCCTCTCGACTTCCCCGCCTTGGTTGTCGTCATCTTCCCCTCTTCTCTGCAGCTGCATCTCTCCGCTCTCCTCTCTCCACTCCTTGCCGCAATCTATCTCCTCTCTTACCCCGCCACTCACTCCACAGTACCTCATTCACCATGGCCAGCAGCAACGTGAGCGTGCAATTGACTGCTCCCAACGGGCGTCAGTATGACCAGCCCATCGGTCTGTTCATCAACAACGAATTCGTTCCCTCCAAGTCGGGCGAGAAGCTCGCCTCCATCAACCCTTCGTAGGTCTCCTGCAGGAACTTGATCCGACGACGGAGGCTTGTGCTGATCGAACGTCTAGCGATGAGAAGGAGATTGTCTCCGTCTATGCTGCTGATGCGGAGGACGTGGACATCGCCGTCAAGGCGGCCCGGAAAGCTCTCAAGGATCCGTCGTGGAAGCTGCTGCCTGCGACTGAGCGCGGCCACTTGTTGCTGAAGCTGGCGGATCTGATCGAGGAGCATCGGGAGACACTTGCCACTATTGAGACATGGGATAACGGTAGGTGGCCCTTGTTCCGGCACAGCAGCAGCAGCAGCACCACCACCACCAGAATGCAAGCTCCGGCGGTGATATTGACCGTTTCCAGGCAAGCCGTACTCCGTCTCTTTGAACGACGATCTTGGTGAGGTCCTTAGCTGTCTCCGGTACTATGCCGGCTGGGCGGATAAGATCCATGGCCAGACCATTAGCACTACCCCGGCCAAGTTCGCTTATACTCTCCGTCAGCCCATCGGCGTGGTCGGCCAGATCATCCCTTGGAACTTCCCGCTGGCCATGGCCGCATGGAAGTTGGGCCCGGCCCTCGCCTGCGGTAACACCGTGGTGATGAAGGCCGCAGAACAGACCCCCCTCAGCATTCTCTACCTGGCCAAGCTCATCAAGGAAGCGGGCTTCCCGCCCGGTGTGGTCAACATCCTCAACGGCTACGGTCGCGTCGCCGGTAGCCCGCTGGTCACGCATCCCGAGGTCGACAAGGTCGCGTTCACGGGCTCGACCATCACCGGCCGCGAGATCATGAAGCTTGCCGCCGGCACGCTGAAGAACATCACCCTCGAGACCGGCGGCAAGTCGCCTCTGGTCGTGTTCGGCGACGCTGACATCGAGCAGGCGGCCAAGTGGGCGCATACCGGTATCATGTACAACCAGGGACAGGTGTGCACTGCCACGTCGCGCATCCTGGTCCACGAATCCGTCTACGACCAGTTTGTCTCCTTGTTCAAGCAGGAGGTGGCCACGACCAGCAAGGTCGGCGACCCCTTCGCGGACGACACCTTCCAGGGCCCCCAGGTCAGCCAGGCCCAGTACGAGCGGATCCTGTCGTACATCGAAGCCGGCAAGTCCGAGGGCGCGACGCTCGTGGCGGGCGGCGAGCCCCACAAGAACGTCGCCGGCAACAAGGGCTTCTTCATCGCCCCGACCGTCTTCACCAACGTCAAGGACCACATGCGCATCTACCGCGAGGAGGTCTTCGGGCCGTTTGTCGTCATCTCCAGCTTCACGACCGAGGACGAGGCGGTCACCCGCGCCAACGACAGCACCTACGGGCTGGGCGCCGCCCTCTTCACCAAGGACATCGAACGCGCCCACCGCGTCGCCTCGGAGATCGAGGCCGGCATGGTCTGGATCAACAGCAGCAACGACAGTGACTTCCGCGTTCCTTTCGGTGGTGTCAAGCAGAGTGGTATCGGTCGCGAACTGGGCGAGTCCGGTCTGGAGGCTTACACGCAGGTCAAGGCCATTCACGTGAACATGGGATCCAAGCTGTAGGGTTGAGAAATCAGCTGCTCCCTTGTATGATTAAAATTAAAATGAGAAGAAATCAACAATACAATAAAAAAGGCAACCCAACAAACAAGCAAAAGTTGGAATCTGTTCTTATCGCCTCCTTCTTCAGCCCCGACTTTGATGCGAACGCAACGCAGTAAAAACAACAAGATGAAAAGAAAAGAGGCAGCCAGAGCGTCGGGTCGTACAAATTACCCCTCCCCCATCCCCCTCACAGTGACCGTGACCAGCCCAGCATGAATGGTGAACACACGAGAGTCTTGCCTCGATCTGCACAATATTGTACAGCATATTCGTGTCTGGGGGAGGTAGAACTAGAAATCGCCATGAGGAGATCAATTGGAGGAAACGATGTGGCCGGGTTAGATTGGTTGAGCATAGTTTATCTAGTTATTGCGCAAATCTTCCTATAATCAGACAGTAGATAGTCGATAATCCGCGATGTCGTTCGTCTTCTTTCCTGCACAATCTGTAGTCACTGTGAATTGGACCATTTTATCCAAGGGTGGGATTTGAATCTATATTCTATATGTAACCCCTACCAGACGACAAAAAAAAAAAAAACGAAACACTTGCACGGTAGATCTAAGCTTGTGTATACGTATACGAAACCGACATGCAAGATCCTTCCGCGTCGATGCCATGGAATTGATGCCTACAATAGACAACAGGACAATCCACAACAGAATTTACCGCGGGTGAAACAATCACCGACCACAGTAACCAATTCAAAGCCACCACGCCTTATGCACTTTTACATTACCCGGAATCAAGACACACACACACACACACACACGCACAGACAGAGGGAAAAACAGAGAAAGAGAACAAGTTACACGACCCAAGGTCTACTACCTGCATGAATACCAAGAGCAGAGCCGAGCAGGTCCCCTTCGCAAATCCATCCGCTGCATGCTTACGTTACGTTACGTCTAACCCACCTGTTTGGCGGGCTGGATCTCATCGACATGCATCCCTGAGATGCTAACACTTACTCACTAGTAGCAGTGGTGATGGAGGTGGTGGTACAGAATACGAATGAGATCTGGATCCTAACATATGGTACTGTACATAGGGAAGCACAGCACAGTTGGATCCAACCGATACATAAGTAAGCACCTCTAAGCGGAAAAGGCGAGAGCTCTGATTAGCTCTAGTCTTGGTTCTCTTCTTCCTTGATGCAACATACCCTTCAGTCAGTACCTAGTACTCTTGAGCCCGAACCCCAGGGCCATACGATACTTTTCAGCTCCACGCATAGCGGGTTAAGCAGTCCAACTCTTGCTCAGGGCCACCTGACTCAGAAGAAGAATAGAAGGATAACAGCTTCTCTCATCGGAACAGAGAAGACACAGTCATTCAGAATGAGAAACAAGTGTACGGTCCGAACATCCAACACCTCAGACCCAGACCCAGACCCAAACCCAAACCAACCCCCGAAGCAAACAACCAACAAAAAATAGAGCAGCAGAAGAGAAGAAGGAACAGAGAAAAGAACATGTCCCAGCAGCATGCATCTAGGGTATTAAGAGTACGAGTACAAGACACCGCCCCTCATTCCCAACCTAGACTCCTTCCCAAGCATGCAAAAGCACTTCCGCAAAGGAAAAGTTCTTTGATGCATGGTGGAAGAAGCAAGGGGGGTAAAGCCCACAGCACACCCCCCCCCCCCCCAAAAAAAATGGACAGTCAATTGTCGAGCCTCAATTCTAAGGATCGAGAAAGAGGATGCAAGATAGATGCTTACTGTTACTGTACTGTACTTGCATGCATGCATAAGCTGCACTGCACTGCACTACATGCATACATGCATATGTGTGTGTATGTACATGTACAGTTAACTGTACACTGTATACTGTATACTGCATACTGTAGGTGGTGTGAGCTCTTGCTTTTGCGCGGTTGGGTTAGAACCGTTATAGGGGCCACCGTTATAACTATCATTGCACATAGTCAAGAAGCAGTAAGCTACATAGGTTAATCTCGGGGGTGATCGGTTACGCTGGCGCGGAATAAGTCTGCACAATATGTAGACTGATGAACGCTACCTTGTTTAAGTCTAGGCGACGAACCTGGGGTGTGTTGTTGGGTACGGATATAGTTGTGTTGGTAAGAGGTGAGCTGGAGTTGTAGGCTCATATGCATGCATTCATATACACTTGTTTTGAATGAGGCACAGCTCTTGGAAGATAAGAGGTGCTCTAGTCTAAATATAAGCGGCTTCTTCATCGCGATATCCTCACGCGGTGCACCTAGAACTCCGAAGAACAGGAAAGGAAGAGGGCAACACCCTACACACCCAGCATCACCAACCCTTCCAGACATACTATTGCCTCAATTGATGCCCATATCGAACTCACAGAACCAAGCTATATCAGCTACCTCCAGTCCTTACGATGACATACTCCCAACTTCACGGACCCCGAACGGACAAGCTCACATCTTCATACTAGACATATAAGATTAGGGATATAGGGAAGCCCCCCCTCTCATACAACCTCATCCACCACCCTTCCCACATCCTGCTGCATGTATAGCCCAACTAGCATCTACTCGGTACATGCATGAAAAGAATAAATGTAAATCCCACATCCACCCAGCCCCCTGATCTTCACAGCAGAAAAGAGATCCACACGCGCCCCCAACAAGCACCCTTCGAATGGCCTTCTAAGCCGATGTAGCAGCGAAGGGAGCCCAAAATTGGAGCAAGCATGCGCGGAAAGCCTTTGTGGTATCGTGTTGAGGTCTGAGTTCCGAGGGGTGATTGATATCATTCCGGTCTCTTGTAGTTTTGAAAGTGGTGATTAATTCTTAAGCTTCTTCCTCTACTAGACATTATTCAATGGTAAGGTAGTTAGTATTGAGTAGAAGTCACTGCCGGGCCTCAGGCAGTCAATCGACTTGCTACACAGAAACTGTCCAAACCGACCAACTGCAGTCTATAAACAGCGTATGACGTTGCCATAGTAAAGGTAAAAAGTACCATCTCCTTATTTTGCGAATGTACAGTACCCCTCAGAAGGAAAGCACGAGAGAGAGTTTCTCGCAGTGACCACAAGGAAAAGCATTCGACCCTTTCTCCAGTCCTTCAGCTGTCCTCCTACACTACGAACAAAGTAGTAAGCCGTACATCCTCAAGTCTAAAGAACACCTCTCCCCAACACGCCCGAACTATACCTCTGAACCACCTCTAAACTACCTCTGAACTAATGCATGAAATTCCCAAAAAGAACACAGGTTTCCACCGCCTCCTCCACCAGTAACATCAACTTCTCCCACCAATTTTCACCTCAGTGGGCCGCTCTGATTTGCCACCTGAGCAACTCCCTCCCCCATAGGGTACGAATTAGGTACCTATCTGACCGACCCAGGTACTACTCACGGCGAGGGTACACGCATGTGTAGCTTGCCCCTCACCCTTTCCCCCGCCTCTGGATGCACATCTCAGGACACTAGTCATCTGGCCATCTGTTGTGTATGAGAGGGAGTATGTCGTGGCAGGATCCGACTGGGGTGAGGGATATGACTCTCGGTTCGACGCAATCAAGGCACTGTCTTGCTTACAAACCGATTAAGCCTACCTGAGTTACCCGGCCCAGCGTAAAACATATGGGTCCTGCTTTTTTTTTCTTATTTTCTCTTATGTTTGATGCAGGCTTCGGTTGTACGGTGCAGCGAACTCGTTGAGGATGACCACGCCATGATTCCAGTATTGCGGGCCCCCGATCTCATAGTCGAGCCGGTCAATGGAAGTGGGCCTGACTGGATCGGAATCAGTCAGGTCGTCATACCCTGATTAAGTGCTGTTTGGTCATTCAATCAATCGAGCCAGACACTGCGTATCATACCGAAATTTGGCGGTATGATGACGGTAAGTTACCATACAGCTGTAATACAGCTTGTAAAACATGGTACGTTTAGCTCCGTACCGATTGACAGGGTATTCCACACCCTTTCCCCTCCCCAAAATCCTATCTGCAGTTGCTGCACCTCACCCCCATGTGAGCTGCGTTGTCATGCATGAAGAATCGATCATGTGAGGCTGCCTGGGCCTAATGGGCTCGCCCTTTAAATGGTGACTTGCTGCTCAAGTATCCAGGATGGTGCTTGGACGGTGTTCGGACATCGAAACGCCAAACGAGAGGGCGAAGAGCCCCCAGAGCTGCACAAATCCAGAATCGATGTGATCCCTCATCATTCGCAACGGTCGGGAAATTCCCAGGCCACAGTGCGGTAGGTAGTGTTGTCTTCTCGGGCATGATTGAGTGGTGTCCTGTACACCGCATTTTCCAGTCACTCCCAGACAGCGCGATTCAGTGGTCCACTTTGTAACTTATCTGTCTCGAATATCAGTCGTGTTTGCCTCCTGCAGGTACTGCCCTGTCCGTTTAGGTGATGCATCGCCGTTGAGCTGGCGTCTACATTCCCCGCCGGGTGCTGGCTATGAACCACCGCTCATTAAGGTTGCGCCCTTAGGTTTGTCTACTGTGCGCCGGACGACCCAATGTTGGGCGCTCTCCGTCTGTCCGACCGTCAATCAATGCAGCGGCTGGCCATGCGCTGCATAGAGGCTTTCCCAAAGACTCCCCGGGCCCCATGAAATGATTCAGAATGACCTCAGTCTACTTCGCCCTTTTACTGCTTCGGGTTCATGATTAGCATCATAGCGACGATCACCCCAGATGGCTGGAGATCAAGGTTAGTCCGTTTACTGTCCTTTGAGTCGTCGGAACCCGATCACGGCGGCACTGCTAAACCAGCTGGACATGGCTGAGTGACGGGGCTGTGATTCACCAACCAGGGCGATTAGACTAGATGGACAGAAACCCAGAAGGTGGTCCATCGTCTGGCTTAGCGCGGCCTCCCTCCCCGAAGGACCGAGGAACTTTGTGGAAGCATTTCAGGCGCTCAGCAGCTGCTCAACCATTCCACTATATCTCTCACCTTGCCTATCTGGGGCGATCCGCCTTTCGCCGTCAGACACATGGCGGGACTCTAAATTAAGAATGGATACCGGCCTGGAGCTCTGCCCACATTCCATGGACCGGCCATGACACGGACCCCAGACGCAGGCCACAAATCGGGGATCAATACAAGAAAACCACTCGTAATCGGTCGCGGTCACGGCTGTAGGCTCGAAAGGTACATTATGTGGGCCTCGTCCTCTGAATTGTAGGTAAATTGGTAAACATTTCCCCTTTAAAGTCCCGAAGTCTGGGACCCTGGGGCGGGCGGGTATGCCGTGTCTGCTCCCATGGAAGACTTTCGAGGCATTGAGGGGACTCGCCTTGCTTGCTGTCACGCAGACTGCTTCAAGCGCTGGGAGCAAGCTGCCGCATAGCACAAGCCCCAAGGAAAAGCAGCCGGGTGATTTCCTATTTGTCCGCAGTTATCGGCCCGTCCAAGATAGACTCCACCAGGAGCCTTGTTTGGGACAAATTGAGGCGGAACACGGGAAGTCTGCCCGCATCCTGTCACTGCGCATAACTGGGTCTGGGCCGGTAACATGGTGACATTCGCTGCCTGCTCACAATCAAACGGTCTTGTTGGTGGGTACATACTGTACTTTTCCTTCGTGCTTCGGAGGTAGCTGGGGTGTAAGTCCCTCCAATTCATTTCCAAATCTTGACCTTCCCTGAGAATTGCTTTTTCTCGGCACCTAAAACCATTCTGAGTGGCCACGTTTGGTTGCGACAGGGCTGCCTGTAATTCAGCGTCTACAGGTACCGTAAGTACCGAGGGTAAGATAGCTGATAACTCACTTGACAGGTGATAGCTCCAATGGGTGGGGACATGCTTGGTGGTGAATATCCAATAAATAATATACCCACTCCGGAAACCTGAGGGCTCGAATCGCTCAATAGACGAAGGGGCGCATGTATGCATCATGTTCCTTTTCTGGACCGTTAGAGACCATGGACGCGGACATATTTCTGAATTCCCAGAAGTAGACGCTAATAATTGGCACGACACGCAGCAACTTCTGCAGCAAAACTGGAGAAATTCCCGGGCCCAGACTCTAGATCGATTCGACTCGGAGTCGATAGATGCCATCCAGTTAGTGTGTGTTATTTAGTGCTAGCAATCGGTGTGTTCGACCGTCGACGACTGCTTTGGCACGGAAGTGGTGGCCCGATGGGCAGTTATCCACTCCCTTCCCCCCTCGCCCTCTGGCCTTAGGGCCCTAAGTCGAAACTGGGATGGCTGACCCAGCTCGACCCACTGACCATGAGGAGCTGCTGCTGCTGGCGAAGGAGCGGGACAGCAAAATAATCGCGTTTTCAATGAGGTTCGTGTGGGGTTCGTCTTGGCAACCGTGTGCCACGCACCAACTGATCAGCCGTCACACTCAAGTCGACTTCCCTATCTTCCCCTCAGTGCGCTCCCAACACTTATCATTCTCCATCGACAATAATTGTTGCACATATATCCGAAGCCGGCCATAACTTTCCGATACAGCTCAGACCACGGGTGCTCCCGAAACTGAATTGTCCAAAAGTTCAGGATCCTTGTTGGTCGATCACTCAGAATGTCAGCCTTCCAGAGATGGACGGTCTCCGAGGTACGCGGATTTAGAACTGGGCCTTTTCCGGGCGAATGAACATGGTCCATGTGGGGTTTGAGCATAACAGCATGATTCTTACTCTTCTTTCTTGATCCAGCCGTACGTCGATATAGCAGGCACTTTATTGGAGGGTCCGTTCCATGATGAGACCAGGAATGAGTTTCGCTTTGTCGACATCTGGGAACAGAAATTATACGCTTTGAACCTTGCCGAAGGGCCAGACTCCTTGCGGATTTTGGACACGTCTGCTTCCATTGGGTGCGTCGCCTGTCCGATAGCCTTCCTTACAGGGTGTCTACTCCCAGCACAGCTTCGAGGCTAACCCACGGGTCGGGACTGCAGGGTGACTGCCAACATCGCCAATGCCGGAGATTCCCACAAAGACCAGATCGTCGCGGCCGCCAAACATGGATTTGCCCTGATCAATCGCGACACCGGCGAGCTGTCGTATATCAGCAGAGCATGGGACGACCCAGATAGAGACCGCAGGTAGGTGTCAGAAGTCGGAATTTGCACAACTCGAAGGCGTGAATCTGACTCATCGACAACGCCATCAAAACAGGATGCGTTTCAACGACGGAGCAGTCGACAGCCACGGGCGGTTCTGGGCCGGGGCCATGAATGACCCCAAGATTCAGAAGCCTACCAACGAAGGGGTACTGTTCCGGCTAGATCCTGACTTGAAACTCCATCGGATGGTTGAACAGCTGACGATCCCCAACGGGATTGGCTGGAACCCTGCGGATGACACCATGTACCTGACCGACTCCCCTACTGGTAAGATTTTTGCCTTCGACTTCGATGCGAAAACCGGAGCAATCAGCAACCGCAGGGTTCACTTTGATATTGGGGAGCCCAAGGAGCCCGATGGATTTGCCATCGATGAGGAAGGCTGCCTCTGGAGTGCCGTATATGGCGGCGGGAAGATCATACGCATCTCGCCGGAGGGAAAAGTGATTGGTGAAGTGATCCTGCCTACACGAAACATTACTTGTCCAACATTTGTCGGGACCGAGCTCTTTATCACGACTGCCAAGGATGATGTGAACGATGAGCAGCTTCCCAACTCTATCCGGTATGGGGGACGGCTTTATCGCGTGAATGTCGGTGTCAGAGGAAAGCCTAAGAATCAGTTTCGCTTCCAGGACTGATCTCATGGTGATATCCTAGTATTCAAAGAGTTGTAGAAAGAAGTATAGTTTGACGGGGAGCTGCTCTGTTTGTAGGCTTTAGACCAAGCGCCCTCTTAAGAGGCCGCAATGGAGACGCGAACTTGTTTATAGGACCCGCATATGAAGAGCAAAGTTGTGTAGCAGAGCAAGTATGGAAGGCACACGTGGATTGCCTGGTTCGAAGCGTTCAGTCAGGCAGTCACCAACGAAGCCTACTCGACTCGGACGGAGAACGGGAATTGGCGTCCGGCTGCGATGGGAAGAACGAACTCTGTGAGACACACAGCCTGATCAGGATATGTCATTCATATGCATCCGAAGGCCAGAAATAGAATGGAAAAGGACTTGTGCAGAGTGCATCTACACCTTTTCAAAGGCACGGAGATAGGGGATAATGCTGTTTGATTATTACTGTTGTTGTTGTTGTCTCCATGCGGGGGAGTGAATGCAAGGGGTGGGGCAGATGAAGAAGAAGGGAAAAAGAAAGAAAGCAAGAGTAGAAGGAAGTCAGCAGACCCACTCGGTCAGTCAGTAAGTGAGGTCAGTCAATCCATGAGTATTTCTAGCAGGGCATACTTAGAGTGTGTAGAAAGGATTGATGTCTAACGCACTACCGAGTCCGACGGCTACCGCGACTTCCTTTTCAGGTACTGCAGGTTCTTCTGCTTTCCAACAGTTTTCATCCTCATGCGCCTTTTGACTGTCATACTCCACGCCTTAGTACATTCAAGTTTAATAGTCCTGTGTAGAGTATAGAGTACAAATAAGTGCATGGCCTGGTATCATACATGCGTCATTCCAAACCAATGAACAGATTCGAGAAGTCACAATTGTCGACTCTTGGGAACAAGATATGAGCTCTCTGGTGATAAGTACAGTACGGTACATTGTAAATCTAGACTGTCCGGATTGATCACGCCCGTGTTTAGAAATCAGCAAGACAGGGCAGCGGAAGCACCTGACAGATACAATCACAGAAAAGAGGGGCCCATCAATGTGCTTGTTTCTCTAGATGTAGCTAGTAGTATGCAGGTATACGCAGACATCGCGGTCAATGCGAATTCCCAAATAGAGGTCGCCGACAACAACGGATCGCAGCGTGCAGCCCCCGGAGTGGGAACCACACCCAGCAACTACGGTGAACCAGAGGGAGAATCATCTACGCGTGATTCTGATCTCCTCTCCGAATTGGAAGCGATTCCCAGTTCCCCGAACTCCCCTTCTCCCCAACTCCCAAAGTTAATCGGGAGCCCTGAGCATCGAGCGGAAGGAAGCCAACAGGTGGTGTGAAATGTTATTGCATGCATGTGCAGCACAGAAAATGCACGCTACGGCAGTGCCACCTTGGGATCTAGACGGGGCTAGCCCTTCTTTCCTGCAGACGGGTTCAAGAATCCCATTGTCAACCATCGAGCGTGATTAGCTATTTTCCTCGACCAGGTCAGCACGACCTGGAAGCATAAGTGAATTCCACTACTGCGAGCCATCGCGAAGAAGGTGCAGCGGGATGGATGATAGCGCATCGAGGGAATCGGGGACGACAAAAGCTAAGGTAAGTTGAGTTGCCTCTCACAACCTTCCGCGGCTGCAGTCAGAGGCAGCTATGTTCGAATTTCTGTTGTGTTTGTGGATCTCGCGGTGGTTGCCTTTAGGTATGACATTATCAAGAGAACGACTGAACCCTGACTGTGTATACATACGCATACTAACCTACAATATGCTGTACATTTAGCACGCCTTAGAGAGCCCCTCAGAGAGAGAGAGAGAGGAAGGAAGGGTACGCACCCGGCCAAAACGAATACTCGTAATTTTCACAGCTGCAGGGCCCGAGTTCGATGTGCACTAACAGACCATGCACAAATAAAGTGGAGACCTGCGATGCAAGACTCCGTAGGACGTATGTCCATCCAGGCTTCAGTAGTCGTCAATCTACTCAGACTCCGTAAGCTAATGCCATTCCAGCGGGATTCTTCATCTAGTCTCACTTAGCGGCGGACCACAGCCGAGATAGGAAATGGAAAATGCGATGTACTTTTCCTGCCATGGCTTGTGGGCACTGCTGGTCCGATGGTTTTCTCGATCCTTCTCAAGTGATAAGCGCGGCTTTAGCGGGGAACGGCAGCCCCAACACGCACGCGAATGGGAGAAAGAGAAAATCGAAAGCAAGAAGAACAAAAACGAAGGGACAAAGAAAAAAAAGTAAACATGCTCCAAACAAAGCCATTGACAACTAAAGTTTCACTTGAGATGGACCATGCTCTGCATAAGAAAAATTGCTGCTGAATTGCGGATATTCAACTCCGGATCCTGAGAGAGCCAGTAATTTATTAAACCCCCAAGTTCATGTTGGTTTGTTTGTTCGCTGTTTCTTATCACTCCAGAGGACTTTTCTCACCGTCTCTTCATAATTCTGGGCCACTTCACAGCCCGTTCCGATCGGGCTCCACACTCCCTTTTCCATCTGCATGGACTAGAGTCACTAGACTAAGTAATTACCTACCCATGTTTCTCGTGGCACACGTTCTCCGATCGAATGGCCCACTCCACAAGTGTGCTCAGCAGTGTTCAAGAGTGCTCAGAAAACTGGCGGGAAGCAGCCAGTAAACACGAATGCATCAATCAGACTGGCTTCCACACCAGAGACCTTGCAGGCGACAAAAGGACGAGGAAGCGGAGAAGGTATCCGATGCCAGCTGCGTCGACATGAAGCAAACGGATGAATCGCAATCAGTCCGGAATATCTGGTCTCCACTTCCCGCCTACAGGTGCTTGCGAATGATGAAGTGCGTACAGTAGGTAGTTTACCACCACACACCTTCCATTAGTCAATCACGCGCTTGTGAGTTTCTGGAGTTCGGGATCCTGGAGCCTGGAGGTGAAAGATCAAGGCTCAACCTTGGAGGCTGGCTGAACCTCAACGACCTCCACGGCGCCGGAACGGACCCAAAACCTAGGGTAGCTTGCTGGTGATCCGCAGTGACTACTGGGTACTAGTCAACCCCTTTACGACCACTAAATGGTCTGGTGCTTCCAGAAGGAAGGAGTAGACCTTGTTCCTCCTTGGTCTTCGTCTTCAGACCAAAAGAGCCAGGAGATAAATGAGCAAAATCAGATGAGCCTCGAGGCTCCACTCTGTTCTATATGAAAAACCTTGTGCATTCATAGTTGTCTGATGTCGTCTCACAGAAGGCATGAGTGATAAATCCTTGAAAATGCGCCCGGAACGATAGCTGATAGCGTCTCTGTCCAGTCCTTCGTTGGCCTCTACATGCTCGATACGCCGACTATGCGACGGCACCCATTTGATAAACCAGTAGAGTCGCACAAGAAATCCGATATTTGCTTTTCCTTTTCTGACCAAAGGAAGCAAGTGGACAACCTGATTGATCAACAGTTCCTATTCTCTGACGGTGTTCTAGCCAGTCAGGTTCCCACGGAACACCTCGGGCTTTCTGCAAGTAATTCGCTGCTTTATTCTGCAGAAGCAGCTCACCGATCCTTGCCGGCATACGGCTGACAGATCTAGAGCTCTTTCTCGTTGCTGTTGTTTCCTTTCAAGCAATATTCGGACGTTACACATAGTGTACTTAATGCATTGTTGCCTACTGTCTGTCGGAAGTGTCGTAGTTGATCCGTCTTGACGCAATCCGTACTGAATGGCTAAGCCCAGGTGGCAGGTACACCTGTGAGAGATCCCGTTTGCAGATGGCTGACCGGGCTGTTGGCCGTCCAATATTATCAAGAGCTTAGCAACCACACTCGACGTATCTAGTTCGCTCTTGGTGTCGATGCGACCCGCAGTGGGCTGTGTTGAAATGATTGACATCCGTAGCTTGGGGATCGTCCCCCGGGTCAGCGTATGATGATATACTCCGTAAGTACAATAGCATCGCGGAATTATAACTTCCCGGACCACGAAGCAAATTGGTTGGATCACAGTTGGGGGTATACCTTATCTCTTTCTCATAGAGTAGATGGAGGAATCAAGGGCAGCATTGCCTTGCGATCTCTAGAAGCTTTATGATCTGTGATTGATGCCCAATGACGTAGCTGAAACACTCTCCTGGCCGCCGCCTCCTCTTCGCTTTGGCCCGATTTCATAGACGTACTCCTGTCTCCCGTGTAAGTATCAAAGGAATTGAGCAGCAGTGGTGCCGGAAGGAATACAACAACAGTCCTCTGCGTGGACCACTCAGAAGTCGACCCCAGAGGGATGGTCCGAGAGGCTTGATGACCTGTCTGCTCTGCTGCCTGCGTGCAATCAACCTAAACGGACGAGACTTTCCCATTCCAGGTTCCTGACCAATCCCATTCCTAGTATCGGGCTCAGCCCAATCGACTCGTGTTTGGTGTTAGCCAAAGCTGAGCCATCCATAAAGTACCTAGTGGTTAACTACTCGTTAACTCCCATTCCAGTTACACGGCTGGCAAAGGATGCGGTCCGCGAGTTTAACTCAAGACAGCTGGCCGGGTGTACAACGGGGATCAGCAGATGACATCGTAGTTTTCCATGTTTTTTTTTTTTTTTTTTTTTTTTAGCTCGAGCTATTGAGTACTGGTAGTCTGGTACTGACCCTTCTCCGGCTGACATCCGCGCTGGCGGAAAGAGATGAGGGGAAGGCATATATTGGGGGAACTGATTGGGGACTGAGAGAGGGGGGGTCGGGAGTTAGACCCGGCTGCCCAGAAAGAAGGAATGAAAGGTGATTGAAATTTGAACTTTGGAAAGTATGTTTTCTTCCCGCATGCATGCAAAACATCGTGATTCGGGACAAACCTGCCACCTGAATGGAAGAAAGTCTTCTCGTCCGCCCCATTTGCCGCTGCAAACTAGACGACGGGCTTGTTTTAGCTTTCTTTGGCAGGATGCAGCAGATGGCCTTACGGTCAGTCAATCAATAAATATAACTTGGCTAATCAGTCGGTAGTCATGGATATCAACCGAGGGCTTCGAGCCCCAGAAGGGAAGTGCAAAAGGTTCAATACCTCTGTACTATAGGCCTCCGTCCAACGAGTAAATTTCCTGGGTGTCTGTTTATATCTATACCAAATTCTTTCCAATGCAGCAGCCTGTACGGTCCGGCAGTACACTCTGTCTTCATCGCTTTGACAAGGCCAACCTCGCTTAATCTGGTGATCTGTGTCGTTTGCCCTCAATAAGTCTATTAGAGCCATGCTTGTAACGTTACCTCATTAGAATTAGTTACGAATCGAGGCCGAGATGCTGGGGTTGAACGAGACAATTGACATCAGCAAACTCAGTGGGGGCCAGGCCAAATGCCATCATCACAACTGACTCGGTTCGCACACCAACAAACAAGTCCAGAGATCGTCGTGAGGCAGGCAGGATGTCAAAGACGAAATCCTTCCGAGAACCATTCTGTAGTTGATTGCCAATGGGTCGACCTTCTCTTCCTCCACCTTTCTCAGTGCTCCCCCAGGCGGTAAATGGCAACCGGCAGATGTTTTGGATTACCGCTATAATACGGGCTGCATGCGGTATGTGAAATGGTCATACGGATAGATATATTACAGTATAGTACTGACATACGTTACTTACCGCTTGATTGCTACCCTCGATCCCACACGCTCGGTGGGTACCTGCCCTGTACTTCTTTCCACCCCGAACGACAGCTTGAGCGAGCGGGTATCTTGCAAGTTCCCCCCTCAAGCTGCTGCTGAGCTAGTCTAGGGGAAGCACGACCTCTCGGGGACCTCCACCGATCCAAATTGACGGCGCCCATACTAAAAGCTTCCGCTTCACCTGCATATCCCCAATCCCCAATCCCATGGTTAGCCTCTAGTGATCTCACTAGTGAACGATGGAGTTGTCTGGGTGATTCGTTTTCTCAAGACGGACAGGACTTCATAGAGGCTGAGGGATCCTGAAAGAATTACTACAACCCCGAGCCCCCTAAGTGTTCGCCCCAAAGTTAACCGGATGAATCAACATAGCTTGTGTTTTGAGGAAATGAATCACTGAGCAGGAAAGGTGATAGTGTCATGGCCAGATAAACGATAGGTCGACTGACATATCCTCCTTGAGTTACTGGCAACTTATAGCATAGATACACTATACCTAGTGAGTGTACTAATAGAGTAGCCCCGGGGCCTTGTTCAATCCTGGAAGCTCCTGGTAATGCTGTTCTCTTCGGAGCCTGGATAGACCCTTTTTTTTTCACTTCTTAATAATTTTCCTTACTGTTTTTTGTCTTCATGGTCTCTCTGCTTTCAAGTTTCCCACCTGACAATCAATACTTACCTCCTATTTTGGAACAGCCTTTACCGCTTAAGTAGTTTCGAGGGAGGGTTTCCGTCTTCCCCGAGACCCATCACGATGGCGCTCTCCTCCTTCTCCTCCCTCTTTGGTACCAAGTACTTTTGACGGACGAAAATTAGATCGCTGGAACTGCACCCGGACTAGACAAAAGTTCCAGACAGGTATCTATGCATGCATGCATGTACAATACGTCTGATTGTCTGAATTGATTGTACTCTGTATATGTATGAGCATGTATTTGTGTGTCGTGGTCTCCACCATAAGTTGTTTCTATGGATCTTCAATTGGGCGTGGGACTTTAGAATTTTCAAGAAATAAGTTACTGTAGTCTAATTTACCCAAGATTGAGGTAGAGCTAGTCGGGTGGATAATCAAGATCCACGTATATTTAGATGCATGGCTCCTGAGTCCGAACAGGATATGGTAAAAAGAGTAGGAAGAAAGATTAAAAATATAAAGGTGCTTGCTGTACTCCGTATGTGAGGTGTATGTACGTTGTATGTATGTATGCCTGTACTGTATGTATTATGCATGTCGCTAAGTAGTAATAGGGACAGACTGACCAAGTTAGGCTTGCAGTCATGGAAAATCCACCTCGAATGGTCTTTTCTCTCTCTCACTTACCCCCCCCCCTTACCAGCTGCGTGAGCTGCCTGTGCGTCACTCTTTGTGTGATGCCATAATCTCTTTTCTTTTGTTTTCTCTTCTTTTCTTTTTCTATTTAAATTGATTGATGATTGATTTGTATTTTCTTTTCTTTTCTTGATTAAATTAATCTTTTGTCTAACGCAAAGTGTCTTACATACTTGTTGTTCATCGTCGACCCAAGATCCTCGCCCCCCTCCCCATTCCCCAACCCATGCCTCTGGGGTTCTCTTTTTTTTTTCTCTTAAAACTAATTAAACTAACTAAAATCCATGGGTCCCACACCCGCTTTGCTGCTGCTGCTGTTCTTATTTCGATTCCCCATTTATTATTCACTACCAAACATCGCCTTCCGTTTCACACCGCCGAAAAGATTGTACTTCTTTCTCTGCTGTCAACAGCTCACTTATGCTTGTGCTGGGAAGCAGATCCGTTCCGTTAGCAATAATCAGATAAAATAAAATCAATCCCATAAGAGAAAAAAAATATTTAGGATTAGTACCATACCTAATCCACTTACCTGCCTACCAACCTACTACTACCATCACTATCGCCTCCTCCGCCTTCAACACTACCATTATCATTTGCGTTCCCCTTGTGATTTGAACTTACTTTCTACTTCCTTCTTCTTTTCCTCACTTCCTCTCCAAGCCCGAGATCGAGACGTTGTCTAACTCACCGAACTTGTCTTTTCTCACTGTCTCTTCTATCAATCGTGCCTTGACTCTGATAACTCGGCTCCACTATACAGATACTGCGTATCGATTCTCAATTGACTTGATTTTTCTTGTTCTCTCACATCATACATTGGTGATTTCAACGATATCCGGCGGCAATCGGGTAAATCTTGCTGGGCACAGAATATAGTGTAGTGTTTTTCTTTGACGCGGTCAATTCATTCTCACGGGATACAAGCAAGAACCGAAAGGATTGGGTGTATAAGGATTCCCACTGCGCACGGCATCCGCTGCCCGTGTTCCTTTCTCAACCACCCAAGCCCAGTCTATACTTCCCTCCTTTTTCTCGTCTTCTTTTGGGCTCCTAATCAGCCTTTCCGTCACCGTGGCTACCCTAGGACTCAGTGTGTTGGCCAATCTTCCATACTCCAGTCCGGTGCATTCTTCGTCCCAATATCATTCGCTGCCTGGTTTTCCTCTCGCCCAACCAACCGGCTCCCTCTCTCAGGCTCCTCTTCGTCAATCTCCAGCTCACCTGGAGAGAGGAGGAGCCCCGCCATGCCCAGGATCATCTCAACAATCGGTACTGAGAGATTTGGAGCACATGTCGCCCCCTGTCCCTGCTCCCTCCATAGGCGATGCTCGTTCGTCCGAGAGTCGCGGTTTGCTTGAACGGAAAAGACCTCGCCTGGACGATGACTCGGATAGCTCAGATCATGTTCGTTCGCGACCTTTCTCCTGGCAATCATCTGACCCGTTGGGGTATGCGTTGAATGCGACTGGGCAATCTCGTCCCATTGGCGTGGAATCGATTCTCAATCCTCCCTCCAAGCTGCCGAGCATCAAACCAGAAAACGGCCGGGAAAGTCAAGGGGAAGGACGGTCGACTGCATCATTATCTTCACACACTCGACACCCGTCCTCGCCGACGGTGCATCTCCCCTCGCCGACACTCCACCCAGCTAAGCGACTTTCCTCCTCTCCCGGGGTCAGAAGCCATCCGTTAGCCCCTGCATCGCCATCAGCTCGGTTTCCTCCTCTCGGGGGTAGCTTGAGCTTGAAAGCTGGACCGGTCCAGTCTCCACTCTCTCAAACATCACACCTGAGCTCGTACTCCAGAGGTCCTAGCTCGCCCCATTATATCGACTCTGTTCCAGGGCACCCCGTATCGACATCCCCTCACCCGGCTTCAGCGCCAATCCTGGCCCCAGTCTCGGTGCAATCAACTCCAACTTTTCATAGCCGCCAAGTGAGTGGCAACCATACCCCTCATCCGACTTCTCAGGAAACCAGTCCAACAACGCCGGTATCGACTTACAGTCAATTTGGTCGATCGTCTCCGGCAATATCAGTGGCTCCCATGCCACATCACACACCTTCGTTCGGAAATACTTCATACACGACAGGAGATGCGGCGAGCCGGCTACCTCCAGCCATGGCAGTATCGCGGCCTGGGGACGAGTCGGCTGAGCCACCACCCCCTGGCATGATTCCGTGTTTCGTCGATACGAAATCGGGCTCGTCGCAGCAGGCGGAGAAGCGGAAGGCTAACAGTGACGCCTCGAGAAGATTCCGCAATCGCAAGAGGAACGAAATGCAAATGGAACAGAAGATCACTGCGCAGCAGGACGAGATAAGGAAGCAAGCCGAGGCTCTGCAGAGACAAACACAAGAGATCCGGGCATTGACTCAGGAGCGCGACTTCTACCGCTCCGAGCGAGACTTCTTCCGTGACCATTATACTCGCCTGGTACCTGCAGGGCAGATGCCTACGAGACCAACATCCCCACATGCGTTCCGCACGTCTTTTCTCACAGCCCCTGATCAAGATCGAAAAGGAGCTTGGCACGGACCCGAGGCAACTCGCGAAAGCCTGGAATCCACACATGGATCCGCTGCAAGTAGGACTTCGATGGCCGATTCGAAGATGATGCCCTTGTCGACGGCACGGCCACCTGTCACATGGCCTACACCTTCGGCCTCTTACGGCACGACGCACGCAGAGCGGGGTATCGTACCTGTTGAGAGACCCCCTAGAGAATTAACACACGTTTCTCGGGCATGGACACGGGGTTCTTAATGCTCCTATTGTGGGCTGCGAGAGGTGACACAGAGACATCAACCGCATGCCCTCAGTCCCTCATGCAATACTATATCTTAGGCAGTTTCCCCGAGGGCGTTCGCTCCTATTAGGCGAATCACTTTCTTATGTGTTTCCGCCTATATTTTCTTGTATAAGATTCTGGAATCCCCACAATTTCTTTTTAAGAAGTTGGAGGAGTATTACTTGACGTAACATTCTTTTCTTCTTGACGGGGGAACGTGTGCAAAAAAGAGATATTTACATGGCTTACACGCTGGAAGGTTTAGAACTTTTGATGATAGCAATGGAAAAGGCGGCAATTTGTTTTTCTCCTAAACCTTTCTTGTGTACTGTTGAATTTGTGCTGGATGTGACTTGACATCGGGATGGATCTCTAAAATTTTCATTGCAACATTCCTTGGTTTTCTCTTTTCTTGGTTGCTTTCGTCTTGCACGTGGGAGGACTACTAAGACTTGGTAGGTTGTGCTGGGATTGCATATGTATGTAACACTATATCGCTGGCCGATCCCCTGGTGTGATGTTGTGGCACCTCAGACTCTGCCAGCCCTCGCACTTCTAGAGACAGTGTTAGTATGAGCTTCGAGACATTCAAGTAAGAATCACATAAAGATCCTCACTACCTTTACCTTCATTACACGACGGTCTACTTTAACAATGGACTGGGGTGGGAACGTCGTACCAATAAAGCATACTTGCATTGGAACCTCAAAGGCTATCGGAGTTAACATCTTAACATTGGACAAGGTCTGTTTTTCCCGGGCGACTCCTTTATATAGGAGATTCAGTATGAGTATTGTATGTACGTTGCCTCTGTAGAGTTCCTAGTGGCAGTTGGTCGACACCTGAGGATTCCGGCAGTAATGAGTTGCGAGGTCCTCAGGCAGCTGCTCATTTCTACCCAACCAGAAGAAGGAAACCCCCCACGTGGTCTGCCCCCAGATGCTCCAAGGTCCACAGCGATGGTATGATTCAACCTGGGTCTCTCTCCGGTACTACGGCATCTTCCGCACCTCTGACTACAAGTACTTCAACTGATGTACAAGGACTCTGTTACTGTGCTCCGAACCACATCCCGTTTCTACTACTCCTATACCCACTTAGCATTTTAAACACCCCTCAAGATCAATTCTATTCTTGCACGTGGGCTACTAGTGTCGCGTGCTAGCTTTCTAGCTCCCGACCGGTGTCGCACCTTTAGAGCCATGGGTGCTCTCCGGCCACAATGAAGGGACTATATGAACACCCCCAGCTCGCTGGAGGGGGACCTCGTCAATTGTTGTTTTTTGCGAACCGGAAAACTGTGATTGCGGCTACAATGGGCTTCTTTACCATTCTGCTCTCGCTCTACCTCCTCTCCGGGTATGTAGAACCTGGCTCTCCCCCAATTCCTATACATGTTGCTTACCGCCTCATCCAAACCTTGGCAGAGCATCCGCCGGTCCGGTGGTTAGATCCCCCAAGCAGAGCTCCTCGACCTGCGACAGTGTCAATGAGGGCTATAATTGCTTCTCCGAGATTTCGCATCTCTGGGGCCAGTACTCCCCTTACTTCTCGGTAGAAGAGGAGTCTGTCTCTCCCGCCATCCCTGAGGGCTGCCACGTCACTTTCGCACAAGTGATCTCCCGCCACGGTGCACGGTACCCCACTGCATCCAAGTCCGCAAAATATGCCAAAGTGATCGCAAAGATCCAGGCCGGTGCGACGTCTTACAAAGGGGATTATGCGTTCCTGGAGACCTACAACTACACCTTGGGGTCGGATGACCTGACTTCCTTCGGGGTGCAGCAGATGGTCGACTCGGGCATCAAGTTCTACCAGCGCTACGAGTCTCTGGCGAAGGACGGCACTCCTTTCGTTCGCGCATCCGGGTCAAGCCGGGTGATCGAATCTGGCCAAAAGTTCATCCAAGGTTTCCAGAACACGAAGCTCAATGACACGTCGGCCCTTCCTGGTCAACTTGCTCCCTTGGTCAATGTGGTGATTTCCGAAAGCACCAACGCTAATAACTCGCTGGATCCCAGCACCTGCACGGTCTTCGAGAACAGCGAACTGGGGGATGATGTTGTAGCCAACTTTACTGCCCTCCTCACGCCGCCCATCTTGAAGCGGCTGGAGAAGAACATCCCCGGAGCGAACCTCACGGCCAAAGAGGTCGTCTATCTCATGGACATGTGCTCCTTCGATACTATCGCACAGTCCGAGCCGGAGACTCAGCTCTCTCCGTTCTGTGACCTCTTCACTCATACGGAATGGGAGCAATACGACTACCTCCGTTCCTTGGAGAAGTACTACGGGTACGGTGCTGGAAATCCTCTTGGCCCTAGTCGAGGGGTTGGCTTCACCAACGAGTTGATTGCTCGTCTGACACATACCCCGGTCCATGACGAGACAAGTACCAATCGCACTCTGGACTCGAGCCCGGCCACATTCCCCTTGAACTATACCCTCTATGCGGACTTCACACACGACAACGGGATGATCCCTATCTTCTTCGCCTTGGGCCTGTACAACGGTACGAAACCGTTGTCCAAGACGAAGGTGGAGTCGATGAAAGAGACCGATGGGTTCTCGGCGGCGTGGACCGTACCATTCGGGGCGCGAGCCTACGTTGAGATGATGCAGTGTAAAGCACAGCCGGAGCCTCTTGTGCGGGTGCTAGTCAACGATCGCGTGGTTCCGCTGCACGGCTGCACGGTTGATAAGCTAGGCCGATGCAAGCGGGATGACTTTGTGAGAGGATTGAGCTTTGCTAGATCTGGTGGGAACTGGGATCAGTGTTTCGCCTGATGTTTGATGCATTTTCGTTGGCTATCTATCTCTAAACTACTTATACTGGTAGCAATGCGGACTACCTGGGCTCTATGAGCAAATCGATTTACCTTTTTCATACAAATTTAGTTAGCTAGTACAACGTTAGTTATACGCGGTAAAATGGCTTCAAGACAGGAGTTCCGGCAACATTCTGAGTGGGGGAAAAAAAAAGAAAAGAAAAGAAAAGAAAAAACCATGGACTTGTCTGGTAAGTCCCATTTCGTTCATTGTCATCTTGCTTTCCTCTGAGGAAGGTAGACGGTGCACCGTGGACATCTTGTCCACAACTTGCTACCGGAGCTTTTCTTCGCATTCTTTTATCTCTCGTATCATTGACGAGAAATCTGAAATTGAGCATATTACAGCCCATAAAAGGCATTTGGATTACTGAGAATCCCACCGCTTCTAGGACATCATTGACGGAATCCAAGTTCAAGATTGAAAACAAAGATGGGTTCAATCCGAACAATGTTCGTCGTCGGCAATCCTCAACCTCGACACAATGGGGACTCGGGGATATCATGCGTCTCTCGTCCCAGCGAAAGAGCATCCCCTCGTGCTGAAGTCTATAAATATGTCGGCCGTATGGCCCCAAAATGAGTCTTTGTCATCCTCATCACACGGTACCTTGACCACTCGACCAACCCACTGAACAACTCCAAAGCCCTACTTTTGTTAACGTCAATTAACCCCAGATGGAACAACCAGTTCGTCACGGACTAAACGCCCAGCAGAGCCCCGCGAGGCGGTTGCTCTTCCTGATCTGCCCGGGCGGGTATAGTTTTGTCCAGCAATACCCAACCGTGCTCGCCCGGCTGGCCACCTGGGCGCGACTGGTCTGCGTGACCAGCGAGGCCGACTTCGTGGCCAAATGGAACGTCTGGATCGGTGAACCCACGTACCGCGTGGCGGGCTTTGTCCTGGTGGACGGGGCGATTTTTGAGCCCCGGAATCGGTCCCTGATGCGAAGCCTCGTCGAGCTCCCGCGGCGCATCGTCCCCTATCAGCGCCCGCTCACGTTCTCGACGCCCGTCAACTCTCGCTGGTACGACCAGGCACCCAACCCGGAGTTCCGCTACGCGGTGGCCCTGAACGCCGCCCTCTGGGCCGGCAGCCACCCCGCCGAATTCAACCACTGGCTGACCGAGACCTGGCAGATCAAATGGCAGGTCATGCCGGGCGTCAGCGCGGCGGCGCCGGAGTTCTATCTGGGAAGGGTCGCGCGCGAGACCGGGGACCTGATCGTCGAGGCGTGGTTCCAGGGCGCCTTCCTGTCGCGGGCTGTGTTCGTCACTGGGCCCCCCGTGGACTCCCACCGCGTCTGTGAGCACGACTCGGTCCTGCACACGTCCGAGGATGTTCTCCTGCGGACTCCCGAGGAAGCCGACGCGGAGTATCAAGCGCGCATGGCCGCGCCGCGGACAACGGCCGTCCCACCCGAGCGGGACAGCGGGGTCTTGCACCCGGATGTGGAGCCCATCTACACCCAGAGGACCGAGGAGAACCCGGTGACCTTTCCCATGCGTCCGCTGCAACAACTCCAGCGTCGTCGTCAGCGAGGAGGAGGAGGAGGAGGAGGAGGAGGAGGAGGAGGAGGAGGAGGAGGAGGAGATCCACGGCAGTGCCCCCGCATTCTGCGGGAGCACTATGCGGCGACGCTGAACGTCAACGTTGCCGCCGGGGGGGCCCCGAATAGGATCTTTGCATTCATCGGGATCATCGACGACATTCCCGAGGTCGGAGGCCTGATCCTCGATGTCTGCAACATCCACGATGGGGAGATCCAATGGACCGCGCCCGAGCTTTCGATGCCTGAAGGCGAAGACGAGCCATACGATGCGGCGGATGAGAGACCGCGGAGGGTAAGACGTCCTCGTTTTGAACCTGAAGAATACGATGCGGAGGATGAGAGACCGCGGAGACGAAGATCTCGGCTTTACCTGCAGCTGGATTAAGTCCAGCTCTACTAGATCGTAGTCCAAAGTATAAATTTGTGTAAATGTGAGTAGTGACCGATTTATCCTTCGCCGACTGCATGTCGGTCCTAAGCTATGCCTATGCCTATGCTTACCAACAGTGTCAAACAACCCATAAAAACTGCGCCAGAAACATACAGCTTCCGACCCTTGCCTGATCAAGTAATAATATACATGTCAATAGGATACACCATCAATCGGTGCCCGGCACCCCTCAACCAGACAACCCACATTAGTAGCACCAAGACTAACGCCCTCGTAGAATCTACTCCCTCCCCTCCCCATTCCCCAGGCTACTCCCTCCTCTACTTTGCCCATCCAACCCCCCCTGCTGCGCCTGCTGCGCCTGTCCATCCCCTCCAACCAACCGCTTCGGCTTCTGATGCCCAACCGCTAGACACGAGTCAGTACACAGCTTTCCCGAGAACATCACTCAAAAGAAGGAGGAGGAGGAGGAGGAGGTGACATACTCCGCTCATAAAGAATATAAGACGTATACATCAGAATCGGTAGCGCCACGATCGTCGAGAGCCATCTGTTTTTGCCATCCCCGGGGGGATTGGGTTTATTAGTGATCTCGTATCCTGTTATCTGATGCTGTATACTTGTCCTGGGTTGATAGCTTCCCACCCTCTTTCCCGTGCAGGGGCATTGGAAGTGATAGTAGGGGCAAGTATATGCTCATCTGGGAGACACAATACAACATACGACCATAACCCCCAAGCATGCGCTTTCCAATCAAGTCACGCCAAGACAACTCAAGCCAAAAAAAAAAAAAAAACAGCAGGGGGGGGGAGAGGGGGGAACTCACTTCCTAGCGGCGACTTTATACTCCTTCGTCTGCCGGATATCGTTCACGGGGAGCGGAGGGCGGCGGGTGCCTCCTCCGCCTACTCTCGGGCCAGTGCTTCCTGGGATCCGGGAGGCGAGAGGCGTGTGGCGGAGGTGAGCTTCGGGGAAGACGACGCGTTTGGGTTGGGGTTTGGGAGTGGGTTGAGATTGAGATCTGGAAGTGGGAGTGGGTGTGGGTTTGGATGTGCGGGAGGTGGGAGTGGAGGGGGGCATTGTCTTTCTCTCTTTTTCTCTTCCTTGCCTTATTCTGTGGAAGAGCGGGAACAGATGAATAGTATGAATGAAAGGGAGGGTTTGGTTGGATAGGGTTTATGTTTGTGTTTGGATGTCCCAGGAGCAGTAATAAGCGTCAGATGTCTTGATGGTGATTTGATGTTGTTTGGTTGCTTGTCGCCAGCCGGAAGGGAAATTCTTTTTCTGGGGAAGTTAACGGCCTTGGGGCCTGAGGCAGGCATTGCAGGAAACACTGGGTTGATGGTGATGGGTTAGTCGCTACACTCTACACTACACTTTGCAGCATTCTTGAAACCGCCTGTCACTGCCGACAGCTTCTTATCTTCATATCTCGATTGATTTGCACCTTCTCAAATTCCTGTGCAATACAGTTCCGCTGGCCTCTCTGTTCTCATTTCCAGCTTTCTCCATCTCATCGCAAGATGCATCATGAACCATGAGCCCCCAATCCTGTCCTAATTCAATTTAAAAGTACAAGCACACACATACACACAGAAGCATCCGCAGGTCCAGAATGCAACGTGCAACGTGCAACAAATCACAACGTACAGCCAGTTTCCCTTCCCCAGCTTACAATCCTTATATCCGAGCGACCCATCCCAAATACCAGTACAGACATCAGTGTGCAAGAACGGGAAGAAAAGAGGATAATAGTTGTAGGTATGATCGAATCCCGAGTTCCCAGAACCCAACACGACAGCGAAAGCCATATCGCCTTCCATGGCATGATGATTCTCGTCCTTCTCCTCCTCCGATGATGATGATAGAAACACAATCGCTATGCTCAGCTAATTCGCAAGATATATCGCAAGGAAAAAGGAAAGGAAAGGAAAAAAGTAGTAGTGCTCAGCCGGTAACATGTCTCGAATCTTGGTCTGGTAGGACAACCTTGGAGCCAGTTGATGCTGTTTCCCCCATTCTGCTCTGTAATCATGCCCCCTCTGACAAGTCCATCCGCCTCAGCAGGGGTCGATCTCGCTCGTTCTTCCGACTTCCACCGTTCCGTTTCATCTTTCAAGGGCCTTCAGTATTCATCCTCATCGTGCTAGTACTAAGCTCGTCGTGGTCGGATTGTTTGTCGATACTGTTCTTGAAGTTAAAATCTTTCTGTTCAACGGTCGTTGACGTCTCGCAGCCCAGGGTCGAGATCCAAAATAAGGAAGTGACCTGGCCCCAGCACAAAGCGTGCATTTTGTGGATAACAGCGCATGAGTCGTGGGGGATAATTGAGGCCGGAGTTCCCTCCATTCCACCCACCACCCCCTCTCCTGTCTGGTCTCACTTCGAAAAGTCGATAGTCCGTAAAGAAGGAATGAGTGCGGACCAGACGGAGGAGGGAGTTGCGCTACTGGTTTGAGTGTGTGGAACGCGGTAGGTGGAAGGGGAAGAGATCGGTCGCTTAGGTGGTGGGCTCCTTCTTGCGGGCGTTGGCGCGACGCGCCCTCTGCTCGGCATGAGTCTGGAATTCCGCCATCAACGCTGCTGCAGCTCGCCGCCGGGGCCGGCCACCAGGAGTAGTTCCTGGGACTGCGGTACTGGCTTCGGTGACCGGAGTCGAAGCCTGGGGGGCGGGAGCTGTGGCAGGTGTAGGCACAGGTGCAGGCGCAGGTGTAGCAGTGGTGTTTTTGTTCCCGCCCCCAGGCGTGGCTGGAGTCGCCGTCGACTTGGCCGGAGTCGAGACAGAATCACGGCGCAGGCCGGAAAGTTTGAGAAGCTTCGAAGGCCGGCCTTGTGGGGTCTTGCTGTCTGGAACACCGTTCGCTTCAGGAGCGCTCTCGATCTCAGAACGGGTGCGCTTCTTCGGTGAGTCATTTGGAGAGCCAGCGTTTCCCGCCGCTGCCGCTGCCGCTGCGGCGCCCTTCAGAGTCAATTTAATGCGCAAAGTCTTGGGCTGGTCTGCTGCGTGAGGGGGAGTGTCCTCCTTGCGACGTCGTTTGGCGGTTTGTGCGGCCTCGGTGGGTTGCTCTGCGCCACGGCGGCGCTTGCGCGGAGCCGGGCCCTTGTGTTCCACCCCCGAACCGGATTTTTCCTTGTCACTCGCGGTCTTGTCATGCTCAGCAATCAGGGCGTGAATGACAGCAGAGGGCATGAACCGGTCCACTTCAATGCCGCGTTTGCGCGCTTCGTCCCGGGCTTTGATCTTCGCTCGTTCCTCATAAACGTTTTCATAGGTGAACGGCATGTGCGTCGCACGTGGGATGTTTCTCTCGCCCATCAGAGGGGGAAAGCCAAAGATACGGTCCTTTTCCAGCTGGTCGCGCGAAATGAGGCGGACAGGAGGCAACGGCAGCTTGTCATCCCCGTAAGTGTTGTTGGGTCGATACCATTCGTACTCGCCGCCAACATACACCAGTTCCTCGCCGAATTTATTGACTTGGCCTGTGTAGGTGAAGCCGTCTTCGTCAGTCCACTCCTTCGACTTGTCCCTCGAGGAGGTTGGCTTACTGGCCCCTCTCGCTTTCGCTTTGTCCTTAGTCTTTGTCTCGTTTGAGGGTTGCTCCTCGCCGAGAGGCCGTTTGTTGCGTGTTGCACGCACCGGTCTCTGTGGTCTCGACACTTTCGGGAGCTGCTCCGCAGGTGGACTGGTTTTCCCAGCCTCGCTCTCTGCTTTCTCTTTCTCTGCAGAGTCCTTCTTCGCAGATTCCTTCTCGGAGACTGACTGTGCATTTGGCTCTGCATTTGGCTCTGCATCTGGCTCTGCATTTGGCCCTGCATTTGGCTCTTCATTGGCCTCTGCATCTGGCTGTGCATCTGGCTGTGCATCTGGCTCTGCATTTGGCTCTGCCTTGGCCTCTGCATTAGCCTCCTCTGCATTAGCCTCCTCTGCATTAGCCTTCTCTGCTTCGCTCTTTTCTCCATTCTCCACCACTTCGGTCTCCATCATATCGACATCCTTATCCATTACATCAGGTTCCTCCTCCATCACATCAATTTCCTTCTCCGCAACGTCCGCTTGACCATTTGGCTTATCCTGAGCCTCTTTCCCCGCGGTTTCTTTCTCGTCCTTGTCTCTCAGCTCCCTCTCTTTCGCTTCCCTTTCCTCCCTTTCCTTCTCCAGCTTCTCCCGCCCCAGGCGCACCTTCTCCCTCTCTGCATGCTTGACCTCATATTCACCACGAAGCTCAGCCAGCCAGTTCTCCGCTTCCCCGACAGGCTCGAATTCAGGGGCAAGAGCCGCATTTGCCAAATCAAAGATCTGAATGCCCAAGGCCACTGCATCCCACTTCAACGGGGGACCCTTGGGACCATCGGGTCGAGCCGACGTCGAACGCGGAGGCCGGCGGAACCGCCGCTCGGATTCGATCGACTCCATGGCCTTGATGGTCGGCTTGCGCAGTCTAGTGGAAATGCGGTTGCCAGCTGATGTCGCCGTGGTCAGGCTTCCTGTGGGAGAGCCGGGCGTCTCAGTGGTCCCATCGAGGCCAAAATTGTTGCGGTACATGTCTGTGTCATACTCGAAGTGGAAGCTATCCCCGTAAGGAGTCGCGCCGGGGGTGTTGTTCTCGTCGGGGATTGGAGTTCCCAAATCCCGCAGGATCTTGTCGTCAGAGGCTGGGGTGGTGGATTCGATGCTCTCCGCGAGTTCCCGGCCAAACGGCAGGGCAGGGGTGAGCGACTCTGCGCCCGAGGAGAGGTCACTGGCTTTGGCGTTGTTGCTGTTCAGATAGTTGGGGGTTTGGCTAAGAGTTCCGGGCTCAATCAGCGAGCGACGACTGCTGCGCTGAGGTCGAGTGCTCCCCTTCTTGAAGGCACGGGAAGGGACGGACTTGGCGTTGCCCATGTTGGATGATGTGGTTGGAGTTGATATCTGTTCAATCGGAGTGGATTGGGTATGTTCAATGGCTGGGTTCAAGCGACTGGGGGTGGTGGTACCAGCAGCTTTGCGGTCCGTACGGCGCGCTCTACTGGTGGAGACGAGAGGAGTAGACGGGCGAGATTGTGCAATAGGTGTTTGAGATTTGGATGAATTCTTGTCCTGCGTACTGGAGAGCTTGGTAGCAGTTTCCGCAGGTGCAGACTCAGGCTTGATCTCCGCAGGAATTTTCGCGACGTTGGAGTTTGGGGTCTCAGCGCTCTTGGGATTACGATCCTTGCGAGTACTGACAGGAGTAGAAGAGACACGGGGTGTAGAAGCCGACGTGGACAAGGCACGCGGGGTAGAAGAAGCAGAGGAAGTAACACGAGGGGTCGAGGTAGAAGTAGGGAGAGTAGTGGTCGCCAAAGAATGCCGCTTCGTTTGAGGCTTTTTCAGCAGAAAGTGATGCAAGGTTGATTGCGACTGTTCTGAACGCGGCTTGGTCTGAGGAACAGCCGGCTCACTGGGAGATCCGGGGTTTGAGGTCAGCTCACCGTTGGAAGTCACGGCTTTTCGATTTCGGTCCCTCCTCTTGGAGACACTGTCAGTGGGTTGAGATGAGACCACGGGTCCCTTGGAAGTAGACGTATTAGGAGTCTCCGTGAATTCCTTTCCTTTGGGAGTCTGCGTGGTCTGATTCACAGATCGTTGCGTTTTGCGTCGTTTGGCCGACGGGAAAGGTTCTTCAAATGAGGTAGTGACAGGAGTTGGAGGTAGAGAGTAAGATGATTGAGAGTGATTTGAGGCGTGAGATTCAGGTTCACGGGTCGTTTTACGTGACGCACGAGATGAGCTTCGTCGAGTCTCACGCTGGAAGCTGGGTAAGCACGGGCTTGAGGATGGGGTGTAGGTAGAGAGTAAATGGATCAACATACAGGACTTGTCGGGTCGAGAGAGAACGCGGCGGGGGAACCGAGTTCCCTGGCCAGTGAAGCCCTACCCACCACTGTTGTGTTATTAGCATCGCATTCAGTGAATAAACCTTCCCTTCTCCCCCCACCTCCAAAGTCACATGTTCCTCTCAAAAGTGTTCTGGAGTGAATGAAGTGTCGCCTAGCCAAGCTGGACGCTCTTGTATTCTTCTTACTTTTGACTGTGCTTGGTTTACCAACTTCCCCAACCCTTTCGTTACTTGTGTTCAGGTATCGTGCCCCGGTTCAGCCCTAGTATCGCAGCACCACTTTCACCGGTTCGGAGTGCAACGGAGCTGATAGGCAATGAGTTATTATTGCTTGATCGTGGGTTGTCGCTACAATTGTTGGAGTCTCGCAGTGAAGGCGACGGTCGGACTGGGCTTGGACTTTGCCTGCAAGGTTGGACGGGGGCTGTCAGTGAGATGCGAAACCAGACAGGACCGAGGATTGCGGTAAACCCGGAGGAAGAAAGCAGGAAGCGGCAACTTCCTGGGAAAGCTGACACGCACACCAAAACGACACCCGCCTGGTTTAACCCAACACCGCAGAGAGATCCCTACTTATAGTGTATTCACTTCGCATGCAAGTGATTTCGCTCAGCGTCGGCGGTTTGCGATCGAGAAACCCGCGTGACCCGATCGGTTGGGGCGGAGAGGCGAGGGAAACCCCGGAACGTTCAAGGCGCACTGCAAGCGCAGGGAGGTTCGTCGCGGAACTAAAGGAGAGGGGTCAAAGACATGGCGCACAGGTAAAGAAGCGACTTTCCAGTCGATCGGAAGTCTTGCGACCGCGCAACTAGTTGCAGGACAAAGCCTGGTCGAGAAGTTTGGGGGGGATGGAGGGAGCGGAGAGGAAAGAATTATGTTTGGCAAAGGCAAGGCAAGGCAAGGCAAGCAAGCAGAGCAAGCAAGCAAGCAAAGCCAGGGCCGAAACCTCCCATCGAGACGGCCGGGAAATTAGGGCTTGCGCAGTAAAGGCAGGCGGGCGGTGAAGCCGGTGGTCACTGGACCGCTGCTTGCCCCAATGCACGCGCGCGGGCGCTTATCTTAGCGCCGAACCTGGCCGCGGGCTTGCGTGTCGCTCGGTCGGTCGGCCTTTTTCTGCCTTTCTGGCCAAGTAAGACTGTTTCCCCGTAGTTAAACTACCTAGTATCATCTGGTCTCTCCGCCCGACCGCATCAATTCCTCCACAGCCCAGCTTTCGTTACCTGCGGTTTGCTTTCGGTCGTTGCATTTCCCCCTTATCCCCCCCCCCCTCCCCCAATTCCTTCCTCAATCAGACATCACAATGCAGCTGTGGCACTCTCTCCTTCAGCTGTCCGTGCTGGCTTCGACCGCCCTGCCGACCGCTGTAGCTGCTTCCGCGTGGGGATTCACTGATGCCACCGTGTCAGTTCACACCAAAGGCGCTGGCGTCGGTGCTGGGTTCAAGGAAGCGTATGTACAATTATTTTCAAGGCGAAAACTACAGGAAAGGTTTTAAATGCTAATCTTCTTGTGCCACTGTCAGAATTCCCGACAACAAAGCTCTCTCCACGCCGGTCTCCCTCGGGTCTGCCGACACCTTGAAGGTGACTTTGACAGCCCAGGAAGGCCGCACCGCCAAACGCGCGCACCAGGTTTTCCTCTTACTTCAGGACCCCGAGACCGGATTGGACATCTCCTATCCCTTCAGCGGGAAGGATAATGGCAAATCCAGAATTGAGCTGGTCAGTGCTTATCCAGCAACTCTGGACCGGATGAAACAAGGCTGACGTGCATGCTAGACCCAGAAGGACTTGCCCGTTCAATTCCTTTCCGTCTCCGAGCCCCTCGATGCGCGAGTCCTGATCGGATCCTTTGGCGAGGCCGACGCCTACAACGGAGCTGCATTCAAGCTGACGGTGGCCCGGAACCCCGACGAGCCTGTGCCCACCGTCGAGTCGTCGCGCTACGGAAAGCTTCCGGAGATCCACCACATCTTCAAGACCGATGCTCAGAGTCCTCCCTTGGTCATCACCTTGGTCTTCCTCGCTCTGGTGCTTGCTGCCCTTCCGGTTCTGGGCGGAGTGGTAAGTCATTCTTCTCTGTTGCCGCCTCGATGGAGGACTAATTCTCCTCTGATACAGTGGCTGGTCCTCGGCGTCAATTTGAACCACCTCCCTACTGCCTTCAAGTCAGCCCCCCTTCCCCACGCAGTCTTCCTCGGCTCCCTCTTTGCCATCCAGGGCATCTTCTTCTTGTACTATACCTCCTGGAACCTCTTCCAGATCCTTCCTGCTGTCGCGGTGGCTGGTACCGTCGCATTCGTCAGCGGCAGCCGTGCTCTCAGTGAAGTCCAGGGCAGACGGCTTGCCGGCCTGCGGTAAATTGCTCGGTGTTGCGGGTCAAGAGTCTGGGTGTGGCATTATCGGTTGTTTGGGTGTATCCGAGGTCATCTAGCTCGTGGTCGGATGACTACTTGCTGTATCAGTGTAGAAGAAAGTGTACATTCCAGCTATCAAAATCCTGCAGGGCGACACCAACCTCATAGCCGTTAGCAGTACCCCGTATCTTAGTCCACATATAAAAACATCGGGAATGGCTGACGTCACCCGCGCGGCTAGTGTTTAACCCCGATCGGGTTAGCCTGACAGATCGGATCCTCTGCAGAAGAGACGCAACGGCGGTTGATCCGCCGCAATCTTCACAAGCTGAGGCTAAACACTACAACAAATCTCACACTTGCTTCCCAACACCATGGGTGCATCCGCGTCGAAACCCGTGAAGTCCGCAGCGGCGGCAGCTTCACGGCGTCAATATCCCAAACAGCCCACGGCATCCACTACCAGACCTCCCACCTCCACACCCGCATCAGCACCGCGAGCGCCACAATCACAACCGCAACCACAACCCAGGCTTCACGAGCAGCCGCAGCGCAGTCCTCGCCCCAGCCCACCACCCAGCTCCTTGAGACCTGCAACATACCACCCGAAAAACCAAGAGCAAGCGTTCCTCGAGAAATCAAGCGGTACGCCTACCCCCATCCCTTGCCTCCTTACCTTCCCTTCATCCTAAACCTTCAATCCGCCTTTTCGCAAACAACCCCCTTCTCCGGAAGTCGCAAAGCTAATAGCCCGAACACGAAATAGCAATCGACATCGACGGCCGCGACCCGGACTTCGCCGCCTCCCTCCGCAGCATCGGCCCCGTCACCCCGAACCCAACCTTCTCTCCCTCGAGCACCTTTAACCCTGCGCAGCGATCCTTCGGGGGGCCGGGCGCTCCGACAGCCGCCTTCGCGCCCGCTCCCAACCCAGCCCTGTTGACCGTCACGGCGCGGCAACGGCTCACCAAGGCGGCGGAGGAAGAAGTGGACAACCTGGGAAGGCCGGACTTTGTCGGACGAGAGTATCTGGATGCGTTGACAATCCGGCAGGTGTTGGCCATGCGGGATCGGCAGGGCCTTCCTGCGAGGGAGATCGAGCGGGTGATGCGGTTGAAGAGTGGGGTGGTGGAGCGGTTGGGGGCCAGGGGGGTGGTGGGTGATCTTGGTTAAGATAACAGCCAGGATGGGGTTGGTTGCTGTCTTGTCAGGCGGTTGCGGTTTGTCTTCTCGGGTGTTTTCCCTTAGGAGGAGGACTGTTGCTTGATGGGGCTACGGTAGAGGTGTAATGGTTTGGGGTCTTGAACTGTAAGATAACAATCTGAATGCTGTTCTATCATCCAGGATGGTAGATATGCATCACCATGGCTCTATTCGCCGGGTGTGCGAAAAGCACTGACAACATCAATTGTACAATACTTTTTTCTCTATATGAAGACACTCCGGGTGGAGGGTGCTTTGGGGGGACATCACGTACCGTGATCTGAGAGTGCGGTAAGACAAAAAGTCACCTGCCGACTGAAACATTATCGCCTGTCCTCCTCATCAGCAGCAACTTCCACCTCGACCTGTTCATCACCTTACTCACTCTCCACTCGTCAGATAAGACACTATTTATTCTCCTACAATTATCAGAAATATCTAAAGCATGAGTAGTGAGCCCCAGGTATCAAATCTATTGTTTATATAGTCCTCCTCCCTTCACGCTATCTTAAATACTGATCTCTTCTTCCATCTTTCAAACACACCACAAACTCACAACATCATATATATCAACCATATTTACAGGCGAGAATGAACAACTCACCGAGGACGGACCTCGCCCGGCCCCTGCTGGCAAGCTAGCTAAAGCAAAACCTCCCCACCCACCATCGTCCCCCCGGTCAACGGCCTCGCAATGATCCCGGCCTCCAGCAGATCCTGCGCCAGCCGCACAATCAACCCATCACAGCCCTTGGCGGCGATCACATCCACGGTGACGGGGAACTTCTCGTCGTGGTTGGTGATGCTGCTGTACGCGGCGACCTCGCCCACAGGAAAGACAAAATCCGGCACCTCGGCCATGTTGGAGATGCGACTGCTGCCCCATCCCAGCGGGGCGCCGGGCAGGGAGCGGTAGAGGTTCCGAGCGGCCCCCGCCTCGGGCCCCGCCGACCCCACGTACACCATCAGCGACGAGGAGCATTGCTCCGGGTCGGCCACGCGCTGGAGGTAGTTCGCGGCCATCCAGTCCATGAAGATCGTTTTGTTGGTGATGGCCTCGTCGAGGGCGGAGGCCGGGTACGCTTCGGACCAGTTCCACCGCGAGACGGGGACGGGGTCGACGAAGGGGAGGCGGCCGGAGTGTTTTGCTTTAGGGGTAGTTAGTGTGCGTTGAGAATGGGTAGGGTTTTTGTTGAGCATGGGTGCTTACCTGCATAGTCGGCGTAGAAGGGATCTCGGACCAGCGAGATCTGCTGCTTGCTGATTAACATGGCATAGGTGAGGTTTAGCAGCGTGGGGAGGGTGACGTCGGAGGGGGCTTCAGCTGGTGGGTTGGCCGTCCAGTCTGCGGTCAGGTTTAAGGGCGTGGTGGTTGTGTTCAGGAAGGCGGCAAGCTTTTGCTGGAAGTCCATCAGCATCGTGTCGCTGGCGGAGTCGTTGGTCGTCGGGAAGCTCAGCGTGTACAGCGTGCTGGGGTACTTGACGGCCTTGCCGCTGAAGGAGGAGTAGTTGGTGCTGTACAGCGCCTGGTTGGCCGTGTCCCAGAGGTACGGGTCGCGCGTGAGGAAGCCCGCCGTGTCGAGGACGGGAGACAGAGACATGACATTGTCGAGCGCCACGAGGCCATGCGACGGCCGCGAGCCGAATATGCCCTGGACCTCGGCGGGTCCGCGGATGGAGCCGCCCGTGTCGCTGCCCAAGGCCAGATCCAGCCAGTCGTACGAGGCGATCGAGGCCCCGGCCCCGGACGAAGAGGACGACGGGTCCTGGTAGCCGTCCCCGCGAGGGTTGAAGGGTGCGTGGAAGTCCACCCAGTCGGCCGTGGCAGTCTCTCCGTTGGCGAACTGCGAGGGCTTCTGCAGGCCGACGATGATTCCTCCGGCCTCGATGATCCGCGAGACGGCCGTGCCGGTGACGTTGTTCTCGCCATACAGATTGTACCATGCCCGGTTGCCGTTGCTCTGTCGGACGCCTGCGAGGCTATAGATGTCCTTGATGCCTACCCGGACACCGGCCAGGGGCTTGTCTTCGGTTGGGGTGTAGTAGAGCCGAGACGGCACGCCAACTGTTACTGATGCTACGCCCGCGACCTGGGCCGACAGAGGCTGGAATGTGCCGTCGGGCTTCTGCAGAAGGGGCTGGTTGAAGGCTCCAGCAAAGTCGCTGTATAGCCGGTACACGGGATACAGCTTGCCGGTGGTCTGCTCGATGAAGTACGGACCTGAGGGAACCGATCTGGATTCGAGGGGAACCACAACACTCGTTTGGCCTTCTTTTAGCGAGGTGATGTTGGCAGAACTGTGCCGGCTACTGCGAACAAACACAGCATCGAGAAATGCGTCCGTGAACACATCATCCTTGGTCGACCATGTGGAAAAGAGCGAGGATAACGAGGACAATTCGGCCATGTCCTCCTGCACGACAGTCACCGGGGCGAACCCATTGACGCTCGGGACGTGGGACAACAGAGCAGACGAAATGGTCACATTCCCGGCGGCATATGGGGAGATGAAGTAATCAATGTCTTGAAGCGTGACAGACATGCCTGTGGACACCAACCGCGCTGCCACAGAGCCGATCAATCCCATCAGGCATGGCGCAGACAGGCCCAATGCAGATCGCGGAAAACGAGCCATTGAGAAGAATCCGGTTCAACCGGTAGGATACAAAATAGAAGAAGGTATGTTCAACTGGCTACTCATGATTAAGGTCTCAGCTCTCTATTTATAGGGTTCTTCCCTCCATCGCGGAAGTTTGCTGCGCCAAGTCAAAAGAACGCAGCCGAGGATGAGGTGTCTATGCCATGCCCGGTGTATTGACCCCACCGAGATTGGTGTCTGTTTTCATACCTCCACTCTGCTGAGCCGACCATTGACCTCATTGGCGACCCATTGAGGATGCGATAAGTGTTTGAGTCCACTACACCGACTGTCAGGTACGTTGCAAGCAGGAACAGCTCAATCTTATCAATCGATGAGTTGCGATGCGGATAAGATGATAAGATGAAGCTTGATGATTGGGCGGGCGGTCGGGCGCAACCGAACTGCGCCCTTCGGTTAGAAACAGAAGAGTACTAGGTATGGGGTGGAGCAGCCATCGGCCCGATATCTGCAGCCACTGTTTATCAGGACAGAGAGGGGTACATACACCTCTCTACACGCGAAGTCCCTCACTCATCCTCTGACCATTCCTCTTCCTCCCACTCCCACAACGCAGCCGACTCATCGTCGGGTTCATCAACGTCCTCGGCGTGCGGGATCAACTCGTCAATGCCCCTGATCTCTCGCAGCTTGGAACCTTCGCTTCCTTTCAAGGACAGTAAGCCATCTATTTGCTCGTCGTGGTCCTTGCGATGACCTCTCTCGTAGCCCCGGATAAGCAGATACTCCAGATTAGGCGGCAGGTGATCGACCAGCTTGAAGTCTGATGGTCTGGCCAAGTCGACCCCTCTAGCCATGTATAGCAGAGTCTTAAGTCCCAGGCTCACATGGGTCAGGGAGGTGAAATCTCGCAACGAGCCCTTCTGCTCCCACAGCTCGTCCGGCGGCGCGCCTGTCCAGTTATGTTCCGCGTCTGACTGTCCACCATGTCGATCAAAATCCGGTTCCGTGTCCTCATCGCCATCATTCCAGAATTCACTTATTTGGGCCTCGAAATCTACATCGAGAACCTCCAGTGTCTTTGAGTGCAATAGAAGTGTCTGGAGAAGTGTCTTGACATTCAGGAGGGCGTGTCCTCCGTCAGAGGATGCCCTACCTCCAATGGAATATTGAAGCTCTTTGAGGCTTCTGCACGAACAGATCACCGAGGCGAGATACATCGTGTCGACGGCCGAATGATTGATGCGGATCCGGCTGATGTTGGACGAGTTCACCTCCAGCCCGGGCTTGCCATTTTCGTCCTCGGACAGGACGTCGGTGCTGACGGTCTCAATCGACGGAAGCCGGTCAAAGAGCGAGACCATCCCGAGGAAATCCATGTCCACGAAGAAGCGCCCGTCGTCCATCGGAAATCTGCCCACGTTGATGAAGTAGACGCGGCGCAGCCGGCGCAGAAATGGTGTCGAGTCACCCTCGCCGTTCGCCCGGCGCAGGATGTACTCCAGCGGAAACGTCACGAGTTTCGGGCTCGCGAACGGCCCTTCCGTATGATAGAAACCCGTGTAGTTGAAGAACGGCTGCACGAGCGCCATGGACTCCAGGTTGGGAGACACCGAAACGAGCAGCGCCGCCACCGCCTGAGCCGCAAAGATCCCGTGCATATCTCGATACCTGGATCAATCAGCTTTTTTTTCCTTTTGGGTGCTGTCTCCACGGCGGAGGAGAAGACCAAGAAACTCACGTATAATTCCAACCCCCCTTGTGCCGCTGCTCGGACGACTGCATCAGCATGTTCATGACCTGCGCCGCCATTTTCGATTTCTCTTCGTCTGCATTGTTCTCATCCACCCCAATCGCCCTTTGCACGGCCGCCCGCAGCAATCCCATCGTCCCCGCCTCGTCGCGTAGCCCCGCCTCTCGGTCCCCAGGCTGCTCCTCGTACGGCACGTGCGCCTCCACCGTCCCCTGGTACTCGAGGTGGCGCACGTACCGGCCCAGACTCGGCCGCCGGAGGATCGCCAGTAGGAGATCGAACGCGCGGTCGAGGTCCTTGCCCGGCTGGACGCGGACGCGCCGGAATCGCCTGCGGTTGGGGAGGTCGCAGAGGTGGTGGAAGGTGCGGCAGGTTAGGGCGAGGGCGCGGCAGTCGTGGTGCAGGTGGGAGAGGATGTGCAGGTGGAGGTCGCGGGGGAGGTGGAGGAGGGAGGAGGGCATTTTTAGTCTTGTGAGGAGGGGGTACATGTGACTCAAGGTGTTGAGATTGTAAGAGAGTGCTACGTATGGAGAGATGCGAGCTATATATATAGTATGTAGTTGGTTGTGTGTACCGAAAAAGTAAGTCTAGAGTTTATTAATCTTCCCAGGCAGCGCAGTGTTGCCTGATTCGGTTGGGGGCTGTTGTCTTTGCCAAGAAGATAGCAAGAAGTGGAGAAAATTAGGCGGGATCTGGACCACGAAGCGTGGTTGGGATTGGTGGGTTCCTGATATGCGGAACATTGGATCTGATTCTACAAAGTTGAGCTGCGCTTTAGACCCTGGCAGGGCCACCCTGCCATGGGTCGTGAGTAAATAGTCAAAGTCTACGTAAAGTATAAGAAATGTCTTTAGTCAGATTTGTCATAATTTCTCTGTAAGACTAAAGCTACATCTGATGAAGCAAATGGAGCTGTATTATTCAATACATACTCCCAGCATGAGCCAACCTCCCCAACTCCCCATGGAAAGTCAAAGTACATCAGGATTGAAGCTGCAGGTTTAGGTGTGCATTACCGGTGGGGTTCGTGTTGGTCGTGGGTGTTGTGCAGGTCGGATATTGCTATGCAGCACATGTCCGACACGAACTGACAGTGTCTCCCTTGATGCTCAATTATCCTTGGACTTTTCGAAGTGCAGCTGTCGTACGGGGGTGGCTTTACAACCTGAGCGACGTGATCGAAGCGAACACTTTCTATTATCAAAGAAATTCGAAGTTGAGAGTCTCACAGCATCTTTGGCAGTCCGTAGGATGGAAGCGGAGCAGCCGAAGGTGATCCCTGCTGCTGCTGCAGCTTCAATCTAGAACGTAGTTGATCGCATGTAGATGCCTCCTCTGCACATTCGAGAAATACACCGCACCCCCAAATCAAGACGCAACAAGACACTCAAATCCCCGCAACATGTTACCCGAAGGCACGGGGGAAGGGGGAAGAAATCAAAAAAAAAAAAGAAACCTCCCCGACTGGGAGTCGAACCCAGGTCTCCCGCGCTTGTTCTCGGGCTGAGATTGACAAGCGGAAATCATGACCGTTAGACCATCGAGGATTGTTGTTGACACATGCCATTATTTTTGCTTTGGGTAGTTTTTAACATCTGATTAGACAATTCTTTTTGCGTCCACTGAACCATTGAGTGCTATGTGAGCAATCAACCTACAACTTGGTTTGGAGGGAATTCCAGCATCTGGGTCTTCCTGACATGGGAGTTCCCGTCTGGGGTGTATCCGAGAGTAAGAGCTGGTGCATTTCTGCTATTGTGTCCGAGGTGTCGTGGATGATTTGACATAGGACTCGGGTTCGAGGCGAAGGCTTGATTGAACAACTGCTGGTGGCTTGGCCCCCGTGCTGTACGTACATTGTACCTAACAACATCACGTTGATCTGTGAATGGGTATTCGTGGGGTGATAACCTTGATCATTTCCCACGGAGACTCGATTGACTACATCCCTAGACCCCTTATCATCTAATCTAACACACTAGATATTGAGTTACTACTTGCCATACGCTTGCCCGACCAGAGAGCTATACCTGAAGTCCCATATCAACAACACCAAAAGGGATTGCAAGACCGACTCCAACCAGCCACAGCCCCAGACTAGTCAGTGTCCTTCCTCGCTCCACAGATTTCCACCTGGGAGGCCAGACCCCGCAGGTGATCCCGCGAGCAAGCCCACCTAGACCAAAAGATATATAAATACCACCCACGAGGGGACCATACTGTACATCGTGCCTACCAAGAGAACGAGAGTTTCTGTCAGGGCTAGACAATGGCCCCCACTGGGTGAATCCGTGTTTGTGAAGCGGGCGAGGCCACGAACGAGGTTGGCTGCAGCCGGAGAGAACACTTTCAAGTGTCAGGGTGGGGGAGCCACTGGGTTAGAGGTGCAGTACTACCTACGCATATGCAGATGCAGACACAGTACATACTCTGGGTTAGCGGGAGCGGGCAGCGCTCGCTGCAGTACGCATCGCATCACACCCGTCAATGGTCATCTGTGGGGATATCTGGTGGATCTGGCTCCAATCACTACTATCTGCACCTGATTCTATTCTGTTTTGAAATAACTACTCGATGGACGACTGCGTTCTCCAGCGTAGAACATATACTAGAAGGGGATCGGCCTACACTAGGTACTCATAGACTATACTAGATAACTATCTTTCCCGGTTATAGGTGATCCTCCCGTGACGTCGATGACAACGTGGCTGATGTCACATCCTCTCCAACTGAAAAATAACCCCAAAATCCAAACCGTGGGGAGGAAGTAACTGTTCATGCGGAGGGGGGCAAAAGTGGTGATCGCGTGGGCGAACGATAAACGATGTGTAGTCCGAGTGCGGGTGCGGGGCACAGAGTTTATTTCCCCGGATGGAGGGAGGGTCCGGGATCACGGGTCCGGAAGAGGGGGGGGGGGGGGGGGGGGGAGAATTGTTCTTCTTTTTTTTTCCAGTGTAATTCTGGGGCGTTTACTTTTTCTGGTGGGTAACAGCTGGGG